>JACXGJ010010854.1:0-21155 GCA_016801105.1 Esox niger | reverse complement strand
GGTGACTGAGGAGAGAGAGGTGGATGTGATGGAGGTGACTGAGGAGAGAGAGGTGGATGTGATGGAGGTGACTGAGGAGAAAGAGGTGGATGTGGTGGGGGTAACTCAGGAGAAAGAGGTGGATGTGGTGGGGGTGACTGAGGAGAGAGAGGTGGATGTGGTGGTGGTAACTCAGGAGAAAGAGGTGGATGTGTTGGGGGTGACTGAGGAGAGAGAGGTGGATGTGATGGGGGTGACTGAGGAGAGAGAGGTGGATGTAGTGAACGTGACTGACGAGAGAGGTGGATGTGGTCAGTGTTTCCCTTACTTTTTTCCAGATGTGGGGGGTTGTGGCATTGACAGCTCTATGCGTTAAATGCTACAAATGTATTGCAAAACGTCTTCCTGGTACAACGATCTCTCTTGCATGTCAAATTCATTTTCCCTCAACCAAGCATTCTATAAACTATTCATGAACCGCCACCCAGACTCCTGATGAAAGCAACTAGCAACTACCTTTATATTTGTAGCTTTACAAACTCTCTTGTGTATCTAATACATTCACTGCGGAACTGAATCGTTTTCCCGCTAAATGTATCCATTGCACATTACAGTGTGTGGAGGACATAGTGCGGTTGGATTTATTTAACACAATCCTTCTCCGAAGGCAATATCATGTGAGCACAACAGATTAACAACAATAATAACATCAAACTAGGATTTTTTTGGGTTGTCTTCTCTATATAAACGTACTTATCCTGGACTTCGTGACTGGCAGACCCCAGGTGGTGAGAATAGGCTCCCTCACCTCCTCTGCATTGATCTTAAGCATTGGAGCCCCCCAGGGCTGCGTACTCAATCCCCTCTTGTACTCCGTGTTCACACGTGACTGAGTGGCCACACATAGCATCATCCTTAAGTTTGCAGATCCCATCCTGGGACTCATCTCCAACAACGATGAGACTGAATATGCTAAGTAACTTGTTGTCTTGGCAGCATAAAGACAACATCTCTGCTGCAGACTAAGGATTTAATCGTGGACTTCAGGAAGCGTCAGGTGACGCCCACATACACATCGATGGAGTTGAAGTGGAGTCTCTGTGTGTTCATCAAAGATGACCACACCTGGTCCAGGCAAGCAGACTCGTCAGTAAAAATTGCCCCAAAACACCTAAACTTCCTGTGGAGACTCAAGACCTTTGACCTGTCTGCAAACATTCTGACCAACTTCTACAAGTGCACAATTGAGGGCATCCTGTCAGGCTGCTTTACTGCCTGGTACTCAGGCTGCTTTACTGCCTGGTATTCAGGCTGCATTACTGCCTGGTACTCAGGCTGCAGACCACAATGCCCTCCGGGGGGGTGAAGTCCGTTGTGCACGTCATCGGTTGTCATCTCCACTCCATGCAAGGCATCTACCACACACGATGCCTGAGGAAAGCACGGAACATCATCAAAGACCACAGACACCCAGGCTATGGTCTGTTCACACTGCTGCCCTCTGGTAGATGTTACCAGAACATCATCATAGACTACAGCCACCCAGGCTATGGTCTGTTCACACTGCTGCCGTCTGGTAGATGTTACCAGAACATCATCATAGACTACAGCCACCCAGGCTATGGTCTGTTCACACTGCTGCCATCTTGTAGACGTTACCAGAACATCATGAAAGACTACAACGACCCAGGCTATGGTCTGTTCACTCTGCTGCCATCTCGTAGACGTTACCAGAACATCATGAAAGACTACAACGACCCAGGCTACTGGTCTGTTCTCACTGCTGCCATCTCGTAGACGTTACCAGAGCATCAGGGCATGCATGTTCAGACTTTCACCCAGGCCATAAGGCTTCTCAACCAGCAACACTGATCTATTATTGCATGATCACTTCAAATTCTCTGATAACTTTCTATACACATTCAATGCTCCATTCACAGGCAGTATTAAACTGGTATTATAATTCCCCTCTAAGATTTCAGTTTATTTTTTTATTGAATTGTTCAAGTTACAGGTCACATTAAAAGTGGAAAAGGTTCTGACATGATTTATCTTTTTCTCATTGTTTTACAACACAAACACCTGCCATTTTAACAGGGGTGTGTAGACTTTTTATATCCACTTTACATTCTTGGATGAAAAATCTATTTCTTGATATTCTTCCAGGCTCGTTCATTGTTAATAGTGTAAATAAATCTGCAAACAACTGAATCGAGGATATTAACTGAACATTGCAAATTACTTTAGTTACGGTTGCACCACTAAAACGAAATAGATTTCAACAAGAAACTCGCTCCCTGGCACACAGACAATACTAGAGCCCTCAAGCAAGCCTCCAGAAAAGCGGAGCAAAAGTGGCACTCCACCAAAGTATTTTAGATTAGCCTAGATAGACAGCACACTAAAATACCGAAACGCACTCACATCTTTCTGATCAGCTGATATTTCCAACCTGATTGAGATGAACAAAAACAATCCAATATTTCTCTTTGATACACTTGCAAGAATCAGAAAGCTTTATAAAAAAAGTAATCCATGCTTTTGTCACTTCTAGATTAGATTACTGCAATGCTCGTCTCTCCGGTTTCCCCGACAAATCAATAAATAAACTTCAATTAGTGCTGAACACAGCTGCTAGAACTCAATCTCAAACAAAAAAAGTGTAACACATTACTGCAGTACTAGTCTCTTTACACTGGCTGCCTGTTAGGGTTTGGCCTAATTTTAAGGTTTATTTTAACATATAAATCAATACATGGACTTGCTCCTACTTATCGTGCTGACATTTTCCAGCCATACATACCTGCACGTAACTTTAGATCACAAGATGCAGGCCTTTTAACTGTACCTAAAATATCTAAACAAACAGCCGGAGGCAGGGCTTTCTCTCATAGAGCTCCACTACTTTGGAATGATCTGCCATTTTAGTTAAGAAATGCAAACTTTCAAGTGTCTAATAAAGACTAATATCTTCTGTATGGTCTATGATTATGTGCAGTCTGGCTCTCACTGCCACTGGGATGCCCTCCCTCCAGTGCCATTCAAGGACGGAGTCACTGGTTAGTTGTTGTCTCTCCATTGTGCCCATCATGCAATTGAGCTGTACTCTGCTGGCAATTCTCTGCCCTAATTTCAGGGTGGTTGTGGTTGGTTGGTTTCCCATTGGTTGATGCTTGGCAATGTGGGTGGATTGACTTTCTGCCTGTAGGAACCAGTCCAGTGCCTCGCACATATAGGGCCATAGTGTCACTGGACCCCCCTGTCTCAGCCACAAGGTTTTATGCTGCTATATTATTGTGCTGGGGGAGTCGGGTCAGTTCTCCTTCTCTGTATATGCTTGTTAACCTAAGGAATGCGCTCTCTACATTTCCCTCGTCTCCTAGTCCGTTTAAACTTAGGAAGACGTGAGGTCTTGGCCACACCTCTCAAGTTACAAGGTCCACCTGGATGTGCTGCAGTTAAAGAGGATACCTGACAATTTTCCGTCCTTGTCTGGTCAAGCTTCTGACCTGGCTTAGGTTTTATAGACTCTGGACACGGCACAAATGCATTAGTTATTACAACTCGTATTCTTAAAATGTTCACCTGACACAGCCAGAAGAGGACTGGTCACCCTCTGAGCCCGCTTCCTCTCTAGGTTTCTTCCTAAATTTCAGCCTTCTTAGGGAGTTTTTCCTAACCACTGAAGTTCAGCACCACTGTTGTTTGCTCCTTGGGGTTTCAGGCCGGGTGTTTTGTAAAAGCACGATGTGACAACTGCTGCTGTAAAAAGGGATTTATGAATACATTTGATTGATTAATTGATTGATTGGTTGATTGGTGAGAACGGTTTATGTTGTGGGTGTGACAGTGTGGAGATGGGTGGATGTGAAAGTGTAGAGCTTGGTGGATGTGACAGTGTGGAGAGAGATGGGTGTGGTGGATGTGACGATGTGGAGAGGGAAGTGAATGTGACAGAAGATTAAACTGGTTGTTCACCAAGGTGAAAAGGACACTGATGACTCGGGCTCACTGAAATCATGCAAAGATAGTTAAATGTTCTAATAAATTTGCAGACAGTAATTGAAATAGAATTGACCGCACTCTAGCTCTGTTTTATTTTGGCTGTTTCTCTCAGTGCATTGTCACTAGGGAGTCAATTCCATATGGCTTCATTTTGGCTCTAGTGAAAAATCTGTTATGCATAGGGTTGGGTATAATTTCAATTTCATTGATTCTGATTCTGCTTATCAAATTCAGTTCTAATCGAATCCCGGTTCCGATTCCAATTGTTTTGGAAGAGAAGAAATAATAAATAATAAAAATTTGCCAAACTTTAATTCTTTGCACATTTAGGATATAATCAGTCAACTGTCAACGGTGACAGGATTCAGGAAGGTTTCTTTTTGCGTTCATTTATAAAAAAAAAAAAAATATTTATTGTAATGATCAACAAAATCAATTATTATCCAAAACGTAACTTTGAGCAATCAATTAACGCATGCAATTCATTTAGAAAATAGATTTAATGCCGTATGTTTTTTGTTGCTGCTAATACATTGTTTATTTTTTAACCTTGGCGCCATCCAGTAAGAGCTGGACTTTAGCGGTAGCTGACCGGATCGCGGTACTATAAACACATTGTTTATTATGGAGCCTCAGCGCCATCCAGTAAGAGCTGGACATTAGCGGGAGCTGACAGGATAGCGCTACTATAAATACATTCATATTTTACCTCGCCGCCATCCAGTAAGATCTGGACTTTATTGGAGACTGACCGGATCGTGATACTATCATGCATTTCTTGTTTACCAGTTACTTTATTGACGGTTGTCTGACCTGAGCTCTTCACATGAATCTTTTTCAATACTGTATATCATTGGAGAGTTTGCATTCATGTCGTGAATTGTCTTTACTCTGCCCTAATTTAACAACTACAGCCTAAAAAAAATTGCTAATCCAAGCATTAATGTTTCCACCAAAGCATACTCTCATGGTGGAATTAGCAAACATCTGTGCTCTGCATGAATTACTGTACAGATGTACCCTGATTTAATGTTTTTATACAACATCTCTAGCCACCATGACTACCTTATGTCATTGCCTATTCAAGTAGCCTACCTCATGCATTTGGCTGAATTTGTGAAACATTTAATAGAGATACTTTATGAAGTATTTGTTTGTGGCTAACATCTGTCAGGAAATCTAATGTTTACAGGCATTCACCTGAACTCCATTCTAACCCCATTTCAGCATAAACATCACAGGACAATAAAATGACCAGCTTAGGTGTGATTCAGTGGGTTAAATGCCTGCTCACCATGTAGCTGCCCAGATAAGAGGGGCTGGTATGTGTTTTATGCAGTAGACTAACATAGCATATTGTCCTTGGTGCGTTAATCAGGAAAACAATAGGCGTGTTCACACTGCACCTTAGCCTAGGACCAAGAGCTTCCTTAGCCCAGGGCTATCCTAGTGCTAACACTTGCATATTTTGAAGTGGGCTAGCACCACCCTTAGCTTGGGGCTAGCTGGCCTTGCTCCGGAGCAGGGTTAGCACTGACTTTCAGGGTTAATTAAATCGCGGTAGCGTAACATTGATCATTTGTCAGTGATGTAGGCTATGGTAACACTATCTTCATGAGAGAGGGAACGTAACAGTTTTAGCTTATCATAGAATGTAAAATGGTATCGTTTCGTATTTATCCGTTAGCCCAGGGCTTAAATACATTAATCCTCAGCCTAATAAACTCTTGTGTAAACACAGGCTAAGCTAGCACAGGTCCAGTCTTAGCCTGGGGCTAAGATAGCCCGGATCTTAGAACAATGCAGTGTGAAAAGGCCTTAACCTTCACAAAGAAGATGATGTGTGAGTCTAAAAAAATGTAACCCCTGTTTCAAAACTCATCTTGTCTACCTAGCATGTTGTAACACCGGTTACTCTAATTTTGCTTTTAGACCTGATGCTATCAGTTGTGTGAACAAGAAGAAAAACTGTGCTACTCTTTCAATAGGCTTGTCCTTTCACCATTAACACTGTGATTCTTCTGTTCATCTTTCACCTTTAATTTTTGACACTGCAGATCATGTACAATGTACCTTTAACACTTTAACACTGCAGATAAGGTTTTAATCATTCACCTTGGATAATGTGGATCATGTATTAATCATTCTTCTTTCACCTTTAACACTGTGAATCTTGTATTAATTAGTGG
Organism: Esox niger; assembly: GCA_016801105.1. Classification (NCBI taxonomy): domain Eukaryota; kingdom Metazoa; phylum Chordata; class Actinopteri; order Esociformes; family Esocidae; genus Esox; species Esox niger. The sequence continues at coordinate 14,982 of JACXGJ010010854.1, read as the reverse complement.
TTATGTACTGATGGTTTTACATAATATTTCCTGGAGATGGAGAAGCCCCACAGGGAAACATTATTGGTCCAATTAGTTTCCCTCTGTACAGTACATGTCTTTGGGATTCGATTATCATTGCACACATTTTAAGGGATGTGTCAGAAGGCTCCCTGTTCTCCTCTTGACCTTAGTCCTTTAACCCTGTCCCTACACTGTTCTCCTCTTGACCTTAGTCCTTTAACCCTGTCCCTACACTGTTCTCCTCTTGACCTTAGTCCTTTAACCCTGTCCCTACACTGTTCTACTCCTTACCGTAGTCTTTTGACCTTGGCCCTACACTGTTCTACTCCTCACCGTAGTCCTTTGCGCTTGGCCCTACACATAGTAGTCCTTTTGAGCCCGTAGCCTGTCTCCAACTGGTCTTCTCTGCCAGGTCCACAGTCCTCTCCCTGTTACCATGGAGACATGCTGGTTGGCATGGTAGCTTAACCACTAAGGAGCATATCCCATGTTTCTCTCTCTGATCTCTTATTGAAGGAGCGACATTTTAATTGCCAAAAATTTAAAGAAAGATGGAAAAGAGGAAGGGAAGTAGGCGGGAGATTAAAAGAGAGCAAAAAACTGAAAAGGAGAGAGCCATAGACAGACGACTGATGAGAGGGCTGACGAAGAGAGAGAGAGAGCTGGAGTTAATTTGTGTAACTGTTTTTTGTTATTTGATGAGAGACCAGCTCTTCACACAATAGTTTCACACTCCTCTGTAGTTTTACACTCCATAGTTTGACACTTCTCTTAAGTTTTTCACTCCTATGAAGTTTTATACTTGTCTAATTCTACACTTCTCTATAGATTTACACTCCTCTTAAGTTTTGCACTCTTCTATAGATTTACACTTTTGTAGATTGACACTCTATAGTTGCACGTTTCAGTTTTACAGTTCCCTACAGCTTTACACTCCTTTAGTTTTACATTCCTCTATAGTTTTACACTCTATAGTTTTAAACTCCTCTTTAGTTTTACACTCCTCTATAGTTTTACACTCCTCTATAGCTTTACACTCCTCTATAGTTTTACACTCCTCTATAGCTTTGCACTCCTCTATAGCTTTACACTCCTCTATAGCTTTACACTCTATAGTTTTACACTCCTCTATAGTTTTACCCTCCTCTATAGTGTTACACTCCTCTTTAGTTTTACACTCCTCTATAGTTTTACCCTCCTCTATAGTGTTACACTCCTCTTTAGTTTTACACTCCTCTATAGTTTTACACTCCTATAGTTGCACATTACTGTAGTATTAAAATCAATAGCATTGCACTGTATTATAATACACTCAATTTTTTTGCTTTTTATTTTACTTAATGCTTACTGAGTAGATGTATGCACTATGTGCCATTTCATAAGAATGTCACTGTTCAGAAAGACACTGTGATTTTGTACATGTGACAATAAAACAACTTAGAGTTTGACTCGAGTATTCTCTATTTTAACACAACATATCCTGATGTGACAACACTGAGCAAATATATAGGAGCATAAATGATCCTGATGTGAAAACACTGAGAATATATATAGGAGCATAAATTATCCTGATGTGAAAACACTGAGAAAATATATAGGAGCATAAATTATCCTGATGTGACAACACTGAGCAAATATATAGGAGCATAAATTGTCCTGATGTGACAACACTGAACAAATATATAGGAGCATAAATGATCCTGATGTGACAACACTGAACAAATATATATGAGCATAAATGATCCTGATGTGAAGTTTCCTCTTCTGAGAATGCAGACTATGATCAAATAAAACATTACATTTCTGTCCATTGGCTAACTCCCTAACTGGCTGATTGCAAGGGATTGGTGCCTTGGTTGGGTGGAGTGGCTGGAAACAATACCCTGTTCAAACAGACACTTGACAGAAAGAGAGATACTCATCACCTTGCTCTCCTCATCCCTCCTTGTGTCTCTCTGTGTATTTTGCTAACACACACACATTCATATGACCTATCCCTCCCCCTCTTCCCTTTCCCCCTCCTACTACTTGATCTTTGTCCTCTTTCTTCTCTCTGTTCTTATCACCCTATTTCTGTGTTTGTGTCTGTAGATTCAGAGCAGTGAAGAGAGATCTACCAGAGCTTTCTGATAACAAATCCCAGCTTCATCCTCACTGTAAGTACTCAATACTTCAATGTTACACGGTTGGGTTTTAATATCACTGTAAGTACTCAATACTTCAATGTTACGCGGTTGGGTTTTAATATCACTGTAAGTACTCAATACTTCAATGTTACACGGTTGGGTTTTAATATCACTGTAAGTACTCAATACTTCAATGTTACGTGGTTGGGTTTTAATATCACTGTAAGTACTCAATACTTCAATGTAACGCGGTTGGGTTTTAATATCACTGTAAGTACTCAATACTTCAGTGTTACGCGGTTGGGTTTTAATACCACTGTAAGTATTCAATACTTCAATGTAACACGGTTGGGTTTTAATATCACTGTAAGTACTCAATACTTCAATGTTTCGTGGTTGGGTTTTAATATCACTATAAGTACTCAATACTTCAATGTTACGCGGTTGGGTTTTAAATATCCTGCTGAAAGACGAGATAATCAGTGTTATTCACTCCACCTGACAGTGGTCATTATGTTATGGCTGATTGGTGTGTATATATATACAGCTCGAGGAAAAATTAAGAGTCTGCACCTTTTTCTTTACTTTCCAAAGAAGTTGAAAAGTAAAGTTATGAGTGAGGAACAGAAGCGTTCCATTTGCAGTGGTTTCTTAATTTTGACCCTTCTGTACGCTTTTGACCAAAGCAGGTCAAGACAGTGTCAAGACCAAGAAAGGTGGGGAACTGGTCAATACAAAGACCAAGGCATGGCCAGACTGGGTAAAGACGGAGACCAAGGCAGGGCCAGACTGGGTAAAGACCGAGACCAAGGCAGGGCCAGACTGGGTAAAGACCGAGACCAAGGCAGGGCCAGACTGGGTACAGACCGAGACCAAGGCAGGGCCAGACTGGGTAAAGACCGAGACCAAGGCAGGGCCAGACTGGGTACAGACCGAGACAGAGACCAAGGCAGGGCCAGACTGGGTAAAGACCGAGACCAAGGCAGGGCCAGACTGGGTAAAGACCGAGACCAAGGCAGGGCCAGACTGGGTAAAGACCGAGACCAAGGCAGGGCCAGACTGGGTAAAGACCGAGACCAAGGCAGGGCCAGACTGGGTAAAGACGGAGACCAAGGCAGGGCCAGACTGGGTAAAGACCGAGACCAAGGGAAAATTTGCACTCTTAAAATAGTGTCAGTGTGTTTATGGCCAGGCAAAGCAGCCAATTTAAGGTGTTTGTTTTTTCATAGATGTGGAGGCGCATTACTCTTAACTCTCTGTCTCTGCTTTCACATCTCTTGTTCTCTCACCCAAGTGAACGAGGGCAGTACTGCGGCGTTTAACTTAAGAATTTACTGCTGTGTGTTTTCTTTTGGATGCTAATGTATATTATTGGTGGTTCAGCTGATTATAGCTGATTTGGCCGACATCTTCTAGTCAGCCACCGATTCACCCATCTCCCTCATTCACTGTTGGAGTACGGGGAAGTGATGGGTCCTTTCAAATTAGAATTGAGTGAAGTTATTGGTTGCATTTGAATCAACAAAATGCAGGTGGCTCTGAGACGAGACCGAGACCTTCAAAAACAGTCCTGAGACCAACACTGGTCTGAAATACTACAACGCTGTTATTAATGCGATGATGGCTAAATGCTAATTGTTTGAGTGACAGGTTAACTGCTGTAGCATCTGACAGCAAACCAAACACCTGCATGTGTAGGACTCTTTCAAACGAAGGAATAAGTGTCTGATAATCTGGTGGTAATTTAAATTTTCCAAGTGTTGTTTAACTGTGTCAACATAAATCATGCTACAATGCTGCTGAATTACAATGTAAAATAATTCTTTGTCATTTATTTTCAACATTCAGCATTTTTTCGAAGCAGTTTTTTATTAGTTGTTTCACCTGGAAAATGAGTGTTCTCTCATTAAATACAAAGGAAGACAAAGGGCTGCAGTATGTTTGTATTGAACCCCCCCTCAGGTTAGAGCACAGAAACAAACAAATAATTCATAATGGAATCTCTGAAGGTTTTTTGTATGTGCGTGTGTGTGCGTGTGTGTGCGTGTGCGTGGGTGCGTGTGCGCGGGTGCGTGTGTGTGTGTGTGTGTAGGGTCGCATTGAGTATGGTTCATATTGGCATTTCTGTAAAATAATGACTGAAACCCTCTCTTCCTTTTTACACCCACTATCTTGTCGTCCTATTGGAAGTTCAGTTTTCCCTCAGGGTTTCTACCTTGAGGACTGATCACTTCCAGACTGAGGAATGACTATTATTTTTCATGAATTCAATAATGTTGGCATTTAGGTATTGAGACTCCTCTGGATATTACGTGGGCTCTTTAGAGAATATTTGTCCAAACTAAGGCATGAGGGCTGTGGTTTGTGGCCTGCATACCATGGCTAAGTAATATCTTTATGCATGGCACAACATAGAGTGCCTGGACAAAGCCATGGCCATTGGCTATATTGCCTGTGTACCTCAGACCCCTGAGATACTTGATGTGATATTATTAATGTGTCCAGCACTATCATCCAGTGTCCTGGATGAGCAAAAGATGATGTTACTCGAGCACCAAAAGTATGATCCTCATTCAAAATCCTATTTTCTAAAACATAATTCCTAACACTCTCCTAACCCACTAACCCTAACGTCCTAATCTCAAACTCAGCTGGAGCTTTTACCTTAAATCCTGTCCTTATATAAAACAGAGGGGGGAATGGTAAGGAGGGAGAGAGGGGAAAGTAGGTAGACATTGAAACAGAGAGGGAGAGAGAGAGGTGGAAAAAGAGGGGAAAAAGTGAGATATCTCAACTCTTTCTGGTTGTTCCTGAATGGGGAATTAGAAGGGATTTCTCCTCCAAGATAATGATCAAATGTAAATCACCTTAATGAAATCTGGAGTTGTGTGAGAATGGGTCTGTGTGAGTTTGTGTGTGCACGCATGTGTGTCGGACCTTTTTGCCTGCCAATTGTACGGTAGCATCTTAAACCAGGCCTGGCAAGGTTGTTAAAGAAAATATTGGTGCACATGAGAATAATAGTTCATTAATAGCTCATTAATAGTGCATTAATAGTTCAGTAATGTCATTAATAGGTCAGTAATGGGTCATTGATAAGTCATTAATAGGTCATTGATAGGTCATTAATAGGTCATTAATAGGTCATTAATAGTTCATTAATATGTCAGTAATAGGTCATTAATAGGTCATTGATAGGTCATTAATAGGTCATTGGTAGGTAATTGATAGGTCATTGATAGGTCATTGATAGGTCATTGATAGGTCATTAATAGGTCATTAATAGGTCAGTAATAGGTATGTTTCCAGACCTCCAGGGAGGTCAGATGAGATGGAAGTTGTGGCCTTGTGAGACTAATTGTAAAGTAACACGACTCTATAACTTCTTGTCCTTTTCCCATATGCCACCAGTATAGGTTGAGTGTTATGAATAGATCCTTAGCCCTCCACAGACTTTGGGACAGTAATTTCATTAACGTATAATGCTGTATAATCAAGGCATAGGAAAATTAGATTCCTAGATGAACATGAGGCAAAAGCACAGACTGTCACCTTCTATGTCTGTCACATATATATTTTTCCAACTAGGTATAACAGCACTTTCAGAGTTCCGTTCCCCAGTCATTCCTTGACAATTGCTGCATCAATTTTGACTTTCTTGTCCCACTTGTTTTGCAGGCCGTTGTATAGTGAGGCAGGACAAAATGTGAAATGTATGGATCCAAGGGGACTTAACATGTTGACTTGGCCTTGTCTGCAAGACTGTTCAGTCGCCTTAAAAAGGCTAAATTAGCCTTTCTTAACAATACATCTGAAAATAAGCCTTTCTTAACAATACATCTGAAAATAATTGTACCATTTAATATCTGGCTTGATGTAACTGCTTTAAATTTGACTTTCAGTAGATAGAGGGCATAATTGGTTCAGGGCTGGTTGCTACTAGCTAGCTAACCTTACAAAAATGGCTAAGCTACACTGCAAACACACTTCATTGATGTGAACCAGCTAAAAAGCCCAAACAATGTTGAATATGTTACACTATAGTCTAAGTAGCCACATGGCTACGTTATGCATCTACAGTAGAACTAGGTGGGTGGAGGCAGAGCCAGGTACAACTAGAGTTGCGTAGAAAGAGACAGAACAAGAGAGGTGGAGGCAGAACCAGGTGTGTGAAGACAGAATTAGATGTGTGGAGACAGATCTAGAGTGGTGGAAATAGAGACAAGTAGATTTAAAGGGGTGGAGCCAGACCTAGAGGACAAGACACAGGTATAACAGGAGTTCTGATGAAAGAGAAGTGTGTATATAGAAACATGTAGAGTTAGAAGGATCGAGACAGAAACTGAGGGGTGGAGTAACAACTATAGTAGTGGGGACATAACTTGAGGTGTGGAGATAGAGACAGGTGGAGTTAAATGGGTGGATGCAGAGCTAGATGGGTGAAGAGAAAGCTAGAGGGGTGGAGATAGAGACAGGTGGAGTTAAATGGGTGGATGCAGAGCTAGATGGGTGAAGAGAAAGCTAGAGGGGTGGAGATAGAGACAGGTGGAGTTAGAGTGGTGGAGAGAAATATTCAGAAGAGACACAAAGAAAAAGAAGAAAGAGCTGAAAGAGGTCACATGAGCACAGATGACGACTCGGCCTGTCGTGTGTGTGTGTTTTGTGTGATGCAACGTGTTGTAAAAATGGAATATTACAATTCAGTACATGGGTAAATTGGAGAGCAAGGATGAGTGAAACCTCCATACACACCCACACACATTTACTATCTAGATGTGCAGTATGTTCCAGTGAGGACGGAGGTCAAGAAAAGATTTTCTAGAAAGGCTCTGACCACACATTATCATTGACCCTTGAACTCCTTGGCACTGGGTCTGTCTGGCTGTCTACAGGGGCATGTCCCAGTGGCTTGGACCTTATTTTGAACCTGTGAGAAGCATGGTCCATGATGGTGCCTTTTTGTGTGGGAACTTGAGTGTGTTTGTGTGTGCAAGCATAAAAAATGTACCGCCTGTTAGCAAGATGGCTGCCGTGATGACTTGTGGGTTGTGAAGTGAAGCCAGTCAGACAGACAGTGATCTTGGCTTCATAAGATATAGATTTTTGCAAAGATGATCACTCACAGGTCCTTCTTTGACAGTGTTGCTTGGAACGATAAGCAGTTTTTTTCACTCATCAACAGAATAAAGTCCATAATGTAAATGTGAAAAATGAAGAAATAGTGCTTTACTTTGCTGCATCCATGCATATTGGTAGGAAGGATTGGTGGTGTTTAGATTCTGCCAAACTCAGGGTTGAGGCCAAAAATATATCATTTGGTTTCATCCACCTGAAGAAGTACAGCTGATATTTGATGTTAGGATTCTTTTTCTGCTCTCCCATTAAGGCCACTTTTGTAAAGCAACTGGGCTGTTGTCAGAGAAGAAGACTGTAACTCCAATTCCCATTATTTTGCAATTTATTTGGAATAATTTGCTAATTATATTTTTTTACTTAAAATGATTGACTCTTGTGTTAATCAGTATCAAAAACAGATTTTGATTTCATGTCATGAATCTAATAATTAATGTCTTTGTTTTGTGATTAGCTTTTCAGTCTTTATCCTGAGATTGTTTTGTATTGATTCAAGTGAGCAAAAAGCAGAAGATGATGTATTAAATTTACTGTGGCTGTAACTGACAGAACCGTAGGCACGCAGGGACCCAAAAGCAAACACAGAGGCAGAGAAGGACCATCCAAAGAATGTATTAAACCAATCGGGAAAAGACAGTCCAGTGGTGGTCCAGGCAGGGGGGGGGGTCACTGATGGTCAGATGTTTGCCAGCACAGAGAAGCAGCCGATGGTCAGCTGGTTGATGGTACAGGAAGGGTGCAGGCAGGGTTCGTTGTTGGATGGTCAGCTGGTTGATGGTACAGGAAGGGTGCAGGCAGGGTTCGTTGTTGGATGGTCAGCTGGTTGATGGTACAGGAAGGGTGCAGGCAGGGTTCGTTGTTGGATGGTCAGATGGTTGATGGTACAGGAAGGGTGCAGGCAGGGTTCGTTGTTGGATGGTCAGATGGTTGATGGTACAGGAAGGGTGCAGGCAGGGTTCGTTGTTGGATGGTCAGACGTTGAAGGTGTAGCCACTGTAGAAGACAAGACGATCTGGCATCTGCCAGAAAAGAGAACAGGGGTTCAGACAGGTGAAACACATCAGGGTGTGACAATGTTTCCTGGCTAAGGCCAGAACCAGCTCATTAACAAAGACCTAGAATCAGCACATTAACAAAGACCTAGAACCAGCTCATTAACATAGACCCAGAACCAGTTCATTAACATAGGCCATGAACAAGCTCATTAACAAAGATCTAGAACCAGCTCATTAACAAAGACCTAGAACCAGCTCATTAACATGAACCTAGATTCAGCTCATTAACATAGACCTAAAAACAGCTCATTAATTTAGACCCAGAAACAGCTCATTAACATAGACCTAGAACCAGCTCATCAACATAGACCTAGTAAACCCAGAACCAGCTCATTAACATAGACCTAGAATCATCTTATTAACTTAGACCTGGAAACAGCTCATTAATATAGATGCAGAACCAGCTCATTAACATAGACCTAGAAACAGCTCATTAACATTAATCCAGAACCAGCTCATTAACATAGACCTACAACCAGCTCATTAACATAGACATTAACATAGACCTACAACCAGCTCATTGACATAGACATTAACATAGATGATCTGGACAAAGTGTAGTAAGGTTTACTCTATCTGGGCGTAGTGTAGTTAAGTTTACTCTATCTGGACGTAAACCTAACTACACTGTGTGTGTGTGTTTAAGTGTGTGTGTTTAAGGTTGTGTGTGTGTGTGTGTGTGTGTGTTTAGGGGTGTCTGTGTGTGTATTTAAAGATGTGTGTTTATGTGTGTGGGTGTGTTTAGGGCTGTGTGTGTGTGTGGGTGTGTTTAGGGCTGTGTGTGTGTGTGTGTGTGTGTTTAGGGCTGTGTGTGTGTGTTTAGGGCTGTGTGTGTGTGTTTAGGTGTGTGTGTGTTTAGGTGTGTGTGTGTGTGTGTTTAGGTGTGTGTGTGTTTAGGGCTGTGTGTGTGTGTTTAGGGCTGTGTGTGTGTTTAGGTGTGTGTGTGTTTAGGTGTGTGTGTGTGTGTGTGTTTAGGTGTGTGTGTGTGTTTAGGTGTGTGTGTGTGTTTAGGTGTGTGTGTGTTTAGGTGTGTGTTGTATTGCTCTGCCAGTGATATGATCTGTACTGTATGTCTTCCTAGGTCAGAGCAGACACATAGACAAGGTCGGGCGACTGCTGATGGAGAGCTTTCTCTGTCTATACGGAGACACAATCACAGCATCCAGCCTGCCAGAGGGGGGGGGAGAGAGAGGGGAGGCAAAGACAGAGAAGGGGGATAGTGAGGGGGAACAATATTGTCAGTTTAAATTATGTTCTCTAAAACTTTTCAGAGAAAGGAGAGACAGAAGGAGATACATAGAGATGAGAGACAATGAGAAACAAAGATAGTGAGAAACAGAGAGATGAGAAACTGAGAGATGAGAGCCATAGAGATGAGAGGCAGAGCGGTATCGTGAGATGAGAGAGAGAGTGATACAGAGAAATGAGACAGAGATACATAGAGATGAGAGCAGTGGTCATTTTGGCACCCTTTTTTCATTTAGACTAGACTAAATTAAAAAAAGGGGCCAAAAGTTTTAGTCACATTTTTTTATTATTTGAATAATGATTTAGTCCGGTTATTGTAAAAAATATGAAATCTGTGAGCCATTTTAGTCAATAAACTGCTTAGTCAAATTTAGTCAAATAAAAAGTAAAGCCTCATTTTCCTTTACTCCTTAATTCCATACTGAGATGGGAGCTGTACAAAATATTGTTAATGGGAGCTTTACAACATATGAAATATGGCTTGTAGAGCATATCAGAATGTTTAGCTTACAATGTCAGTGTAGACTAGTATGACTGGTATAATGTTTTAACTGTGCCAATTGTGGCACAGTATGGATACACGTGACATTTCCAAAATGTAATTAGCCAATACGAAATGTGTGCTACACTCGCGTTATCGTTCGGGTAGTTTAATTGAAATTCATGTAAATATCAATTGGAAATGTATGAACAAGGAAAACAGAAGATTCAAAAACATTTAGATAGTTGACAAGTTATCGGTATATCCACTTATCCAGCCACTACACCACTGATATTACCTGTCAGCATATTACGATGATGCGCTTTCTGGTGTGTTTTGATGTTTGTATTATTTTCCGTCAACTTGTGATTGCAAATGCTGTGTTCGCCAGCGGAAACGTTGCATTCCGTCAAATTGTGATGGCAAACGCTGTGTTCGCCAGCGGAAACGTTGCATTCCGTCAAATTGTGATGGCAAACGCTGTGTTCGCCAGCGGAAACGTTGCATTCAGTCAACTTGTGATTGCAAACGCTGTGTTCGCCAGCGGAAACGTTGCATTCTGTCATGTTTGTGGCTACAGTACATGATATTTAAAGTGCCTCCAAATGTGTGCTCTCTTTTACCACCAGAAATTTGTACCCGGGAATGGCTTTAATGATCCCAGTCAATCCGTCCCTGCCAGATTACAGAAAAATCTGAGGTGATTCTGGATTTACCTGGGCACGACATGTCACCCAGTAATGGCATTGCAAGATTAGAATGAGAAAGGCAAACAATTCTGCTAATTCCCATGTGTGCTTTTGATTGGACAAAACAAAAGAAAAACACGTAAAAGTTCCCTTTCCCAAATCTTCCTATCCTAATCATTAAGATTATTTCTTGTTGTCTTGTTTTTGTCAACCAAAATTACAAATATGTTTCTTTTAATTATTGTTTTTTTCTGGATCTATTTAGTCGGTTATCGTCTCGTCGACTGCAAAAGGTGTTTAACCACTATTTTCGTTGCTGTTTTTATGACAAAATTTACACTGGATGAGAGACAGAGAGATATAGAGATGAGAGACAAAGATACTCAGAGAGAGAGAATAGGGGGATGAGACACAGATTGTGAAACATCTCAAAACTGGATTCATATTTTCAATCACTCAACACTCATTTACCAGATCATGTGATCCTGCATGCCATATCAGAATGATCCCTAGCTCATAGTTGTCTGGTTGGAGTTCTGGTGTAGCAGTGCCCCCCCGTAGAGACCTAGACCCTGTGTTGAAACAGGCTGGGTTCCCCTTACTGTGTAAAGTACTTTGAATACCTCAGCTGGTAGAAAGGCACTAAAATAATCTCAGCCCTTATTATTGAATGACTAAACAGGGCTATTCTGCCATTGTCATGGTCTCATGGGGTCTCCATTTAGTCCAATTTTTCAGAGACGCAGAAGCTGCAAGGTAATTTAACCCCCAAGGTGAGGGGGACCTCCTCCCTGCCCCCCTTCATCTCCTCCCCCTCCCCCCCTCTCCTCATCTCCTCTTAAACCATCAGTATCACAGATAGGAGCGGGAGAACGAGAGAGACAGAGTGGGGTGTATGAGTGTCAGATTTCCCAGCATTAAAATGCACAAAGCGGGAGACCGTGTCCTGAGGGGAGACTTTGAAATCTCCTTCACTCTGATGCTTTCAACTCTGACGAGTTCTCTGCTGTCACCATAACCCCTAGAGGGGCGAAGATGGAGGAGAGGACTTCTTTACTGTCACCCATGATGAAATCAGAGACACTGATTCTGTCTACATTTCGGTGAAATGTGCGTCTTGCCATAGAGACCTTTACAAATTACACTTACTGACCAGATGGAGGCATTTTACAAAGTCATAGCCCCAAACCTGTTTGACCTAAGAAATTTCGCTCTCCTCACTCCTCCCTCTCCTCACTCCTCCTGCCCCCCCTGCTCCCCCCTGATCCTTATGCTCTCCCTCTACTCTTTCCTCCCTCCTTTCTCTCCTCCCTCTCTTCTCCTTCTGTGTCCTCTCTTCTCTCTGCACTCTTCCCTCTCAATTTTCAGATGTTCTTTTTATGTTATGATACTTCTGTGGGACAAAATGACCAAATGTCTTGAAACTCGAAATGTTATATCATTATATGAAATTCTGTCATTTAGACACTATAAGACATGACAGGGTCAATGAATATAGCCTGGCCATAGAGAACACAATGAAAAACATGGATGGTAAACAAGCAAATACTATTTAAGCTTATAGCATAGCAAGAAATGCGGAAGTGTAATAAATGATCACCAGTTACTAATCCACTGCTCCAGCTATGATTGATAGTCAGAGATATTGATGACATTTGAATTCATTTTGAGGAGACAATCTGCAGTTTATTAAATGAGCATGTTGCAGACTTCAGCACTTGACAGTCTTATTTTTGAGGTGGGGCCTCTGGAAATTTGATACCAATTAATACATTTGGTTATTCTTTTATTACGTAACTCGTGAGGCTCCACCAGCTGATTATTTCTTAGCTGGAAATGGTCTTCATACAAATACAGGGACACATTTGTCTTTATTAAAGTATATTCTGAAGGTAATTAAATTATTTGAATGGAAAATTTGGTTTCAGTCTCTCAGAGAATGATGTTATAATAAGAAAACTTTCATGGAATACCTTATTATCAAACCCCTTCACTTTAAACTTTTTCCAGATTTTGTCAAATTTCTGCCGTAGGCCTTGTCCATGCATACACAGGTATTTTTTGAAATGCTGTTTTTTCTATGCATTTTGGCCTTTTGTCCTCCCGCAAAAAGCTGAGCTTTTAAAGAACTCTTTCCAGGGAGAAGATATTCAGAAACATTGTTTTCTGTGTATTCCTCGGCTAAAACGTATCTCCTTTGTTTTCTATGGTGGACGTTGACAAATAGTACTGGTTTGAACCTTGCTAACAGGACTGGTCACATGTTCACTCTAATGTACAGTTACTCTTCCGCTCTATTAAGGAACAGAGGCGTCAAAATGCGCCATGGAGGTCACTGCTACATTCAGCACTCACTCAACTGCTGTTAGCCTAGCGGAATCGCTAATAATAATGAATAATAATTGGCCAACATGGCTTTAAGGTGAGGGTTATATCGTCGCCTGGTGGTTTGGCATGCTCTTGAAACAGCTTGACAGCGTGTTTTTGTGTGGACAGAGATTTCTTTTAAAAGCAGTGCTTTTATGGAAGCGATTGTTTCTAAGAATGGAGGAGAATAATCCCTGTTTAAAAATAAATCCCTGTGTATATGTGGACTTGGCCTCATTCAAACATAGTGTTTCTCTCACAATAATGACATTATGGGACATTTTGTGTCAATTATTGAAAACCTTTTTTTTAAATTCATTTTAGTATAAGGTTAATGTATAAAAAAAGTGAATGTGTCTGAATAGTCTGCATATTGGACCTAATCAAGCCATCTGCTGTGCATCTGAGATTGGACTGAAATCTGGAGCCAGGTCTTTACATGACTGACGACAAAACTAAACATTAACCAAACATTAACTAAACGTTAAGTAAACATTAACTAAACAAATATATTTTCAGTTCACCAGTGGAAACTATGATTACTGAAACTAAAACTCACACCTGTAGCAATAGAACCTTCAGTTTGACCAATCAGGTGAGAGGACTGTAGTGATGCCAGACCAACTGACACGTTGTAGAAATGTCTGTCCATCCCTCTCTCTGCACCCTCCTCTCTTCATGTGTGTCTGCATCTCCTTTCCCCTGTCTGTGTGTGGTCTGTGTCTGTGTCTGTGTCTGTGTCTGTGTCTGTGTCTGTGTCTGTGTCTGTGTATGTGTGTGTGTGTGTGTGTGTGTGTGTGTGTGTGTGTGTGTGTGTGTGTGTGTGTGTGTGTGTGTGTGTGTGTGTGTGTGTGGGGGGGGGGGGGGGGGGGGGGGGGGGTCAGGGAGGAAAGGGAACCATCACCAGGAACAACAACATTTGTAGTCACACCATGTTGGAGAACATCATCTACTGCCGGAATGGTTGAACTTTTCACACTGCAGATTATTAATGTATTTATTGCATGGGAAAGTTCACACTGTGCAGCCTATTTCTGGCTGAGTACAAATTGTGGCAAACTAAACCCCAATCAACCCAAACATTTCCGGTGAAATGTCAGGTTGGAGTTCGGAGGCTGGGATTTCCCCCCTCAATCAACTGGCTATAATGTCACATTCACTGAGATATAGGAAATCATGACTGAAATGTAACCCCTTTGTTTGTTGGCTTCTGGGCTCCCCGTCAGTTCTCAAATGCTATATAATTTACTGTATATCATTTCCATATAGACTGGCTGTCACTCATCACAAAGACCACGTCCTGTATTAACTCAAATTCACCGTTGTTATTGTTGTTCTGGTTGTTTCTGTTTTAGAGGTTAGTTTGTTTTTTGTTGCTCTACATGTGAGACCAGAGGGTTGTACTACGTAGCGAGGTAACTGGCTTACCGAGGTCACTTCAGGAGTAACTTGATGACATCGGGTATAGCTTCCCGATTAACCCGAACTACAAAAGGGGAATCGTTTTACCCGAGGTGTGCTGTCATGGCAACTTATGCTGCATCTCTAAACTGCTCCAAGCCGGTTATCTTCATGGTTAACTGGATGTTACTCAACAAAAGCACTGCCCTTCTGCCCAAGAAAAGGCAGGCAAGACCCAGGAAGAACCAATCTACATTGTCACATGGATTCTGGGAGGCCAACATCACAGGGGTGGGTGTTTAGAGGTCATGGAACTCTAGTCCTTCCTGATGATGTTCTCTAATAAAGATATCTCCACAGGGGAGGGTGTTTAGAGGTCATGGAACTCTAGTCTATCCTGATGATGTTCTCTAATAAAGATATCACCACGGGGGAGGGTGTTTAGAGGTCATGGAACTCTAGTCTATCCTGATGATGTT
>JACXGJ010010853.1:0-21024 GCA_016801105.1 Esox niger | reverse complement strand
GAACATGTGACTGACAGATGTTTCTTGTTGCCCAGGTGTTGCCTTTTAGGTTGATAGTTCAAACATTAAATAGCTCTGCATGACTAGTCTCCATGATGTGACTGACTAGTTTCCATTCTTGGTTTAAACCTATAAAGACTGCATTTCTTGTTGAAGAGGATAAACCAACATGAAGACCAGAGAGCTGTCTATGGGAAAAAACAAGCCATTGTCAAGCTGAGAAAAGAAGGAAAATCAACCAGAGCTATTGGAAAAACATTGGGCATAGCAAGCACAACAATTTGGAATGTCCTGAAAAAGAAAGAAACTACTGGTGCACTGCGCAACAGACATCAAACAGGGCGGCAAAAGAAAATCAACAGTAGTTGATGACAGAAATATCGTGAGAAAACACCCAAAACATCAGTAAGTGACATCACCAACAACCTCCACAGTGCAGGGGTGAAGGTAGCACAATTCACTGTTCGAAGAAGACTCAGAGAGCAGAAATATAGTGGCCACACCAATCGGAAGGCCAGATTGAAGTTTGCAAAGTACAGAGATGAGCCGCAAAAGTTCTGGAACACAATCTTATGGACTGATGAGACCAAGATTAATCTCTACCAAAGTGATAGAAAGGCCAAAGTGTGGAGAAAGAAAGGAACTGCTTATGACCCGAAACATGCAAGCTCATCTGTGAAGCATGGTGGAGATAATGTCATGGCTTGGGCGTGCGTGGCTGCTTCTTGAACAGGCTCATTTATATTTATTGATGATGTAACGGATTATGGTAGCAGCAGAATGAATTCAGAAGTGTACAGAAACATTTTGTCTGCCAATTTACAGAGAAATGCATTGAAACTAATCGGGAGGAAGTTTATCATGCTACAGGACAATGACCTAAAGCACACTGCCAACAAAACAAAAAGTGGAAGGTTTTAGACTGGCCAAGTGAATCACCTGGCCTTAACCCAATTGAGCATGCATTTCACCTCCTTAAGAGGAGACTGAAGGGAGAAACACCCCGAAACAAACAAGAACTGAAAGAAGTTGCAGTAAAAGCCTAGAATAGCATCACATGAAGAATGCAACAGTTTGGTAATGTCGATGGGTCGCAGGCTTGAGGCAGTTATTTCAAGCAAGGGTTATGCCACCAAATATAAAATATTATTTAGTTTATTTGTTCCATTACTTTTTCTCACCTAAAAATGCTGTGGTCTAATACAAATGGTGATATGTCCTAAGTTGTTTAACACCAGGAAATGTGAATACCTAGATGTGACTGCCAGGAAATTAAAGCTGAAATTCTGAGCTCTTGTCTTATACTTGTCTTATATCTTTTGATCTTAAACCCAAATGTCTTTAGTGACCATCAGAAACAAAGGAATTTGCCTTGCAGTTCCCATACTTTTGGAAGGGACTGTTTGTTACAAACACCAGACAAACGTATTATATGTTATGAACGGTACAAACACCTCTGATATGTCAAATGCTACAAAAAATGAATTTGCACTAAATATCCAAACTGTGTTTCGAATGGTGACATTCGGTTCTGCAGGCAGTTGTCCTACACACTGCTCCACACACGGATTATAGATGTTGAGGGATAAGTAATGGCCTTACCAAGGTCGCTTAAATATGTCATAAACGCATTTTAACGTTACAGTTAGGTCAATGTTAGGTATCACAGCACGGGGTTTAAGGTTAGGGTTAAGGTTTGGGGTGCGGTTAGAAAACGAAAAAGGTTATCTTAAGGCCTGGTTGAGGTTAGTCATTAGAGCACTGAAGTTAAGGTTAGGGTTTGGGTGAGAAAGATAATTTTTTGTAACATATTCATTTTGTAACACCACTACTCACTGCTGTATCAGGACGTTCTTATTTTAATCATTGGATGGTGCACCTGTCTGCGGAGCTGAAGGACCCAGGTTTGCAACACAGCCTGGCTATCACTTTTTTCTGGATTATAACTATAACTAACTAATGTTACTTCACCTAACGTAATATATCATTTGAATTTGGCTGTCAAATATTTATGTAAAATAGTCTTAGTATTCCCCTGAGGCCAGGTTGCCAGGAGCTACGCGCGTAGCTTCGAGGGAACATTGCGTGTGAATAGATTTGAAAGCCATTTTACGGTGCATTCACCTGCCCCCTTCATGAATAAAAGTTTCGGGAAATAATCAAGTAAGTGCTCCAACACAAGATCCTTCTTCATGCTTCCACCCATGAACACATATCGAAATGTTTCCTGCTTTTGCATTTGTGGGACAAAATACTTTTCTTGTGTTGACATCGTTCATGAAGTTAAAGAAATATACAGTATACTAATTGTTTGCTTCAAAAAGTGTGACAGCCTACAAAAGTCTACACTAAACTGTGAAACATTTCATTCACGCCTGAACATGAGAAAAAGTAGCTATTGCTTCGATAGACACTATAGAAGAGCATCAAACTAAGAACATCAAACTAAGTCAACAAGGCTCTAAACATAATATTAAATATGTCTGATCTGACAAGAGATGATAAGTGTTCTTCATCCTTGCATAGCTGGCTAGCATGTTAAGTTAATATTTAAGGCCAAAGGGTACAGTAACGCATGCCAACAAGTGTTTGCCAACACAAGCTCCAAACGCTAATTGGACGGTGGTAAACTAAGCTCTCATAATTCCTGTGTTCTGCAAAGTGTGTATAAAACATACGTATTTCAAACATTCTTGAGTTAATTTGAGTTAACATTTCTGCATAGAAAACAGGAACCCATAAACATGACTGAATTATTTTCATCCTGTGTAATGTTTTAATTTTATGTCCATGCAACTTTGGCAAACACTTTTGTAGCTAGTGTAAGGCTGACTGTAGATTAAATTTAAGGGACAACTCTGTAACCAAAACTTTAAGGTGTGTTTCCTGAGTACCGCTAAAGCAAGCTATCAAAAACTCCACTACCGCCTCCTCAAACCCATTGCACTCGCACCGAATCCCTCCAAGAATCTCTCCGTTTTCCAGTAACTCCAACAACCTTTGAAAATAATAGTCACCACAATTAGCATCCCACGCTAGCCAACAAACAACGGTAAATATGTATTTCAGAAGCAAATGTGCTTTTTTGAAAACTAGATTTTTTTTTTTAAATGAAACATTGGGAGACGAAATATAATTCCTTACTGTATCCTTTTATCTTGAAAATGAATTCCCAACTGTTTTGCTTCAAAGTTACCCGCAAATCAGTTAGTGTCTGAGTCACACAGAGCAATGTGATGTAATTCATCCAGCAAGGTTCTCTGTATCTGTATATGTATCTCTGACATAGACAAGTGAAAACAAATGCAAGTATATTACCTCTCAATAATGACATCTTGTTCAAATCAACACCAGTTAGGCGGAACATTGTTTCTACTGACAGCTGTGACAAGCTCTGTATTCTGACTTTTACATGTACTTCTCAGTGAAACTGAAAAAAAAATACAGCAAAATCATTAAAAAAGGTAAAAACAGACACGTTCCGCTTTACAACTTCCCTCGAGCTTAAAAACAAAGCCTGAGAGACAAGGTGTGGACATGGGTGCGTGTTCCATACATAACATCTATATAAAACAACTCATCCCCCTTTGACCGTTGACACTCACTGTATATTTGGACGCGTCCGGGTCGAGCAAGTGGCAGAACACGTGATATGTCTGTGCACGGTCTCGCATAAGTAGAGATGACACCGAACAGCGCGGTGGCCATAATCTATTGTGCCTGGCACAGCGGAGCACAGACAGCAATGACTGGGTCGGCTGCCAAGGAAACGCTTTCGGACCATAACAATCAGCGTCCCCTCCTGTCCGTCCAACTCCAGGGGGATGGGGAGGAAGGAGCAGATGAGAGGTACTGGAAACTGTGCTGGGCAAACGTGTGTGGGGCCTCCAGTGTACCCTGTAGACCAGCCTGTCTGTCTGTTTGTGCATGTCCGTGTGTCTCAATGTGCATGTGGTCGTGCGTGTGTGAGTGTGTGTGTGTGTCTGTAAAAGCTCTCCGCATCTAACAGGTTTACAGTGTACCCCCACTGGGAGGTAACAATACAAGCAATTGATGCACAGATGCACGGTCAGATGTGTGCGCTGGGATCTGACAAGCTGACACGCCTGCTGGAGGGGTGCATTTAATCACACTGCTCTGGTGTTTGTTCCCCTCATTCACAGCGTGAAAGCATATGATGCACCAGTAACAGTTAGTATTATGGTTTTGGACCGGGGGGATATGGGAAAACAAATCGCCTTTAGGGCTAGATATTCTGTTCTGGTAACATCCGGACACAATTTGGGACAATGCATTTACGTGTAAGGGGATATGAGGAGAACAATCGCCGTTTTGCCGTCGTGCGTGTTTGTTTGAGTGCGCATTCACGTGTATGTGTTTGCCAGCCTGCGTGTAATTATTACAGGGACAGCAGGGTTTCCGATACTCATCAGAGGCTTTGGTTTCAAAGAGAACACTCATCCACCCAGACGAGTCATTATAAAGTGCTACCATTGAGCCTGCAAGCGTAGGCAACAGAAAATTAGTAAGGTATTGGGTTCGCCATAGATCATCAAGGAGGCGCCTTTTTATTTAAAAATAGGATGGGGGGACGTGACTCATGCCTTGGTGTGCATGCTCCAGTGTGGAGATTAAACAATCTTAATGAATGTAATGGACCTAACTTGGTGGTTCTTCCTGTTGTTCTATGACTGGAATGTCTCTGTAATATGAGAAGGACCACTGGTTTAACCCAAAGAGATGCCTAAGCATGATTCCAATGCACATGCATGCCCCAAGCAGGTCTTGGATGCTTTCCGCTTCTCCATGACGTTATAGGATGGGCTGCCATGGCCTGCCGTCTAAGAAGAAGAAACAGACTGTCTGATATCAGTCGTGTGGCCTTGACCGCATTGCTAATTGTTTAAACAGTCGCCTCATACAGCATGGCTATGGAACTCCGGCCCTGGAGGACTGAAAGTATTTGTTTTTTCATTTCTGCCTGCTAGTTAATTACACTCACCTGGTGTCTTGCGTTGGAGTTGATCCCTGATTAAAAGGAAAGTTTACAGGAGTTAACTAGGCCTAACAAGCCCTGAGTTAATGCACAATGTTCCGTTACTGTCCTAAATGTCTCCAGGTTTGGTTTTGAGATGTTAGATTTTTCAAACAGCAGCATTGATCTTCTTAGTCAGATCTTTCTATTTCATGTGAACTAATCTTTGTGTTGGTACAGATTCTCACTCAGTGCACACTAAGGGACAAATTACGTTTTAGTAATGGGTCATAGCAAATAATGACAAAATCCCCAAAAGACACCACGGAAATACTATATGAGAGAGTGAGATGCATTGACAAGTAGTGCTTTCTACATCTGACTCAGATCTGGAGAAGGTGTTAATTGTCAACGACAACTCACGCTGCTATATGCATTTCTTTGCAACCTCTTTTGCTGGAGACTGGGGGTGAAATCAGCCATGTAGCGGGAGTTGTCCGATGTTCCACTTTGTGTCGCCATGAAATTGACACGAGACTGCGGTGCTTCCCCGCCACTCCTATTTCCTGGAGGCAGATGGTTAAAGCGGCGAACGGGAAAGAGCAAACAAGAAGGCAACGGCCACTCACTGACTTAACCTCTGTCATGAGTGTGCCCCAGTGTCACCGAAGAATCAAATAAAGATGAATGAGCCCTATCCCAATAGCTGGGGGTTTGCCTCATTGGTCCCAATTTCATCAGCCAGAGTAACTGTTCATATAGAAAGATTAATAGAGCGTCCGACCAAGCCACTGCGCAGTAGAGGAAATGGAGACATATACAAATAGGTTCCAGCAAATGGACAAAGGGGGAGTTATTAGAAAATGACAGTAAAAGTAAGTGGAAGCACACCTCAAAGACAGGTTGCATTTTTGAAGTAGTAACTGATATTGTTTAGCCCTAACACATTCTTTTGGGGTAGGTTTTTACTGTCTTGTTGCAGGTTTGTTTCAGACAACTGTGCCTTTTTGGAGGGGAAGTAGTTCAATCATGAGAAAGCAGACATTACCTGTTCCGTACATCTGTAAACCATCTATATTTGCATAATTTCAACTACGAATTTTGGTGTGCACACCTACACCGCGACACACACCCTCCTCATACAGACACACCCACATTCAAACCCTCCCCAAAATGGCAATTTGAAGGTGCATCCTGTGCTGAAATTCAACTGCTCGTTTTATGCCGCATTTGCCATAGCTGGTTAGGCAACGTTTCTCAACATTTGAGGTATATTTACTCCCATATTAAGTACTTTTAAAGGCACCTACATTGAATCCAAAGCTTTTAATCAACATGCTGTTGTGTGTGGGACAATATCTTGGTGCCACTCGCTAGCTTCAAGCAGATGTCTTTGCTAGCTGTTGCAGTGTTAACCCTGGGACAATAGCTTGGTGCCACACGCTAACATCAAGCAGATGTCTTTGCTAGCTGTTGCAGTGTTAACTCAATCATTGAAAAAACATCAAATATTTCAACAAAATTATTCTAGGTATTCAAGTAATCTACAAAAATACTTACAGCACCCGCAAGAAAAACTTCTACGGACATACGATGCCTCGCGGGAAGCGCATCTCATTCACCGTTTATGGAGCTGAAAATCTCGTAAGTTAGCGATTTGGGTATTGCACATGTCAATATCACAATTTCAGTAATAATTTTGTTAATCGTGCAGCCCTATTACTTACGCGTGTGGTGGCCTGATGCATGGCTTTGCTTGTCT
Source organism: Esox niger (assembly GCA_016801105.1). NCBI lineage: Eukaryota > Metazoa > Chordata > Actinopteri > Esociformes > Esocidae > Esox > Esox niger. The sequence goes on along the minus strand of JACXGJ010010853.1, from coordinate 14,287 downwards.
TTAGGTGTCCCGGTTTCATAGACGAGATGTCACCTGTCTTTTGGCTAACCAGCCGTCTTCACTGGCCACATTCCAGCCCTGTATAAGAGACTGTAAGAGGAGGTGCTGTCTGCACAATTAAACATGTTGCACAAGCTAATAGCATGTTTCCCCCTTTGAATTCTTACGGATGCTGCCAAACATTTGCTTCTCTAAAGATCTGGAACACCTCGTTTGAGCCATCAGCCCCACCTCCCCACCTGGAGAGGTAGGAAAGTTTTAGCAAACTGGAATGCATGTTATTGTGGATATTTATCTGTAGTGCTTGGATTTCCCCTGTTCCCACGAAGGCCTTAATAGTCTGATATGCTTTATTGTACTGTACGGGTTATGGATCAAACTGTACAAGAACTTTCTAGAAATGTCTGTCCTTGCTGCATTGTCAAACAACAACTGCAGGTACTGCCCTGTCCATTAGATCAATTTGCATTGATTAAGTGGGACAGTTCCTGTACTTTGTGTTCATTGGGTTTACCAATGTAAAGTAATGCTAATTACTCTTTGTAATTAGCATTACTAATTGTTGTAATAATGTCTGATTTTAGGATAATTAGCCATGTCTTCACGAAGATATTTCAAGTTTTTGTAGCTTTAAAGGGACTTCCCAACATGTTGTGTTGTAGTCATATTTAGGAGCTTTCCATCATTTAAGAGACTTCCCAACATGTTATTTAGTTGTCTATTGTTAATGGAAGGTCCTAGCACACATTCATGCTATAGTGTATATGTAGATGGATTGAAAATGGCCTCTATTAAAAGGAAATTATATTAACAGAGACCCTCTTATATCTTTAACAGTGTGTACTATTTTAATTAACGATTGTCTTATCAGTTACAAAAATGTAGTTAGTCCACCTGACCAATAGGTGCTGCTGTGGATTTACATTAGGGAGGCAACGGTTTGTGCTGTTTCTCTACTTCATCCACAGGTATGTAAAATTCTCTTTAAAATATGTTTGTTTTGGATCAAACTTGTGTGTGATTTCTATGAACTAGGTAGTTAGGATAATCTGCAAACAAATGCATAAATGATGGAGCCAAAACAGGTTTATTGAGTGTGAAGGAAACATGGGTTTTTCCACCAAGCAATAGCTAGCCATCCATGTTGCTATTAGTCTTGAGTCATCCCGTTTGTATTTGATTATTCTGTTTCTCACAAGTTAATATGTTGTATTGACATACTGTGTACTGTAATTTGTATATGTGATATGCCACATCAGAAATATGAATAAATTATAACAAATATGTTTTGATGAGCAATTGTTAATTATTGAGATGATTTTGCAGAAATAAATATGTGCTTAGACCAAATGGAACTAATGGCCACTACAGGCCCAGGTAGAACTTTTAGACTACTTGGAAGGACACTCAATCATGTTGGTATGTAACTATGTTTTGCATTCTAACTTTATTACTTGATTGGAATAAAATCTATTACTTTAGAATATAGATTATTATAACACTCCTCGTTCATCTTCACACTCAAGCTTGTGAGGCTGCTGGTAATCACACATACGTAAATCGAAATGACCAGACTTGACATGCCTGAGTTCTGGGTCTGTGAACGGTCTGGGTGGTCCCAGGGACACAAGCTATTGTGGGCATTTTTGAGTTCTGGGTTTCTGACCAGTCTGGAAAATGTAATCTTAATGTTAAGCTATTGACGAAAGGAGTAGCTGACCTTTACTAAGAACTTCAGATATATGTTCATTTACAATAACCATAGGCAGAAATCCTGGGGACACACACACAACCCCCTCATCCTGGGGAAAACTATGATTTGTCCCCCCCAATATATCCCAATCAACATAACTATGTAAGTTTATTAACGCCGTTAAGACACAATGAACGCACTTGTGCTGATTATACACAATCACATTGGTTTGATCTACTGCCCTCCCAGCCCTCAGCAGTGGCTCATTTTGCAGGTACAGTCATGCTCACTGCTTTGCAAACTCTCGCAGAAATTATGAAATGTTGGCACTGATTTAGAAAATATGATTAATCATGCAAAAAAGTCTTATTTAAGGAAAGTGATCATATGAAGCCATTTATTATCACAGTTGTTTGGCTCCATTTCGAATCATAACGAAAACAGAAATAAACCAAATGGCCCTGATCAAAAGTTTACATACCATTGAATGGTTGACCTTGTTAAAGATACCCAAGGTGACACAAGGTGAAAATGGCAATTAAAGGTGAATTTCCCACACCTGAGGCTTTTTAAATCACCATTAGTGTCTGTGTATAAATAGTCAATGAGTTTGTTAGTTCTCACAGTGGATGCCTTGAGCAGGATAGATAATGAGCCATGGGGAGCCGAAAGAACTTTCACAAGACCTGTGTAGCAAGGTAATGGAACTTTATTAAGATGTCAGTACTGTTCAATCACTTATTAAGAAGTGGAAAATTCAGGGATCTATGGATACCAAGCCAAGGTCAGGTAGACAAAGATTTCATGCCAAAACTGCCAGAAGAATTGTTCGGGATACAAAGAAAATCCACAGGTAACATCAGGAGAAATACAGACTACTCTGGAAAAAGACGGTGTGGCTGTTTCAAGGAGCACAATACAATGATACTTGAAGAATAATGACCTGCATGGTCGAGTTGCCAGAAAGAAGCCTTTGCTGCGCCAATGCCACAAAAAAGCCTGGTTACAATATGTCCGAGGCATTTCCCCACCACGAATGGGCAGCTATACCACCCGCAAGAATGTGGGGTCTCCGACAAAAGACTATTACAAAAGACGGAACGCTGTAATTGATGCTGAAAGGGGCAATACAAATTATTAAGAACTAAGGGTATGCAGATTTTTGAACTGGGGTCAGTAAAACATTTTTTTGTCATGTTTTGTTTTATGATTGTGCCATTCTGTTATGACCTACAGTTGAATGGAAATCCCATCAGAAAATTCCTGCTCACTCATGTTTTCTTTACAAATCATATATACTGTATATAACCAATTCCCAAGAGAATGCAAACTTTTAAGCGCAACTGTACAGTGTGTCTTGGAATCTGACTGTCTGAGTCTGTTGTTGGTGGCTGACTTTCAGTAAGTAGTTCAAATAAATGATATATTAGACTTGTCTTTACTTGTACCACTCAATACAATAAAGCACATTTCTCACCATCACCAACATATTTTGTGACCTGCATTGAATTACAGGTCATGCGTGTTAGCTAGCGGTTAACTGACATTTGCTAGCAAGCTACCGTAACATCAGCCATGATATTAACATCATGTAAATGAGAAAAAAGTTTGTATTGTGTTTGTGGGGTTCACATACAATTTCTTGAATTTACTGAGCTACAATATCTGGCAAACTGATGGCAGAAAATAAAACTACTTTTGACTACTTTTGATGTCCCCCCTCAAGAATTATTCTTGAGAAGATTTGATGTAACTGTCCCATCCAAAGTTCTGATCAGATTTTCTCCCCTGACGATTGCATTTATTTACTAACTACAGTGGGGAGAACAAGTATTTGATACACTGCAGATTTTGCAGGTTTTCCTACTTACAAAGCCTTTAGAGATCTGTAATCTGTATCATAGGTACACTTCAACTGTGAGAGACGGATTCTAAAACAAAAATCCAGAAAATCTCATTGTATGATGTTTTAATAATTAATTTGCATTTTAAGTATTTGAGCAGAAATTAATATTTGGTACAGAAACCTTTGTTTGCAATTACAGAGATCATATGTTTCCTGTAGTTCTTGACCAGTTTTGCACACACTGCAGCAGGGATTTTGGCCCACTCCTCCATACAAACCTTCTTCAGATCCTTCAGGTTTCGGGGCTGTGGCTGGCAATACGGACTTTCAGCTCCCTCCAAAGATTTTCTATTGGGTTCAGGTTTGGAGACTGGCTAGGCCACTTCAGGACCTTGAGATGCTTCTTATGCAGCCACTGCTTAGTTGCCCTGGCTGTGTGTTTCGGGTCGTTATCATGCTGAAAGACCCAGCCACAACCCATCTTCAATGCTCTTACTGAGGGAAAGAGGTTGTTGGCCAAGGTCTCGCGTTACATGGCCCCATCCATCCTCCCCTCAATACGGTGCAGTCATCCTGACCCTTTGCAGAAAAGCATCCCCAAAGAATGATGTTTCCAACTCCATGCTTCATGGTTGGGATGGTGTTCTTGGGTTTGTACTCATCCTTCTTCCTCCAAACACGGCGAATGGAGTTTAGACCACATTACCTTCTCCCATTCCTCCTCTGGATCATCCAGATGGTCATTGGCAAACTTCAGACCGGCCTGGACAAGCACTTGCTTGAGCAGGGGGACATGCACTTGCGTGCGCTGCAGGATTTTAATCCATGACGGCATAGTGTGTTACTAATGTTTTTCTTTTAGACTGTGGTCCCAGCTCTGTTCAGGTCATTGACCAGGTCCTGCCGTGTAGATCTGGGGTGATCCCTCACCTTCGTGATCATCGATGCCCCACGAGGTGAGATCTTGCATGGAGCCCCAGACCAAGGGAGATTGACCGTCATCTTGAACTTCTTTCATTTTCTAATAATTGCGCAAACAGTTGTTGCCTTCTTACCAAGCTGCTTGCCTATTGTCCTGTAGCCCATCCTAGACTTGTGCCGGTATACAATTTTTTCCCTGATGTCCTTACACAGCTCTATGGTCTTGGCCATTGTGGAGAGGTTGCAGTCTGTTTGATTGGGTGTGTGGACAGGTGTCTTTTATACAGGTAACGAGTTCAAACTGTTGCAGTTAATACCGGTAAGGAGTGGAGAACAGAAGGGCTTCTTAAAGAAAAACGAACAGGTCTGTGGTTGGTAGGTGATCAAATACTTATGTCATGCTTTTTGAAATTTTTTATCGTACAATGTATTTTTCTGGATGTTTGTTTTATATTCCGTCTCTCACAGTTGAAGTGCCCCTATGGTAAAAATGACAGACCTCTACATGTTTTATAAGTAGGAAAACCTGCAAAATCGGCAGTGTAGCAAATACTCCCCACTGTATATTGTGTCAGATTATATATTTATATGTATTTATCACTAAGGTTACGATCCATCATTTTTAGCTCTCCTCTAGTAACCTTCTAAGTGGTATACCTTTTGGACCAGTCTCTCACACCCCTCACCCGTGTGTGTGTGTGTGTGTGTGTATATAAATATAAGCACATAAGATCACTTACAGAAGATATACATAAACACCAGTATCCAGATTTGCATACCTACATACACATATACACAAACACACCACCTCCCAAACCCAACCCAGCACCCCGCGATAATGTCTCAACCCAAAATGGACCCCAACTGAAGTCCCATTTAACTCCATCCAAAATCGATTTAACCATCTTTACCAGTACACTACAATTTTTTACATTTTCCCTTTCAATATAGCTCTCTTGCATTGATGCTCTCTTGCATAAATGCTTTCCTTTTGTACCATCTTATCTGATGTAATCTTAAAATGATTGTTTTACCCAAGACAAAAAACATTATTTTCCTTTATTGGCAATTATTTAGAAACCACAATCAGCATTGTCTGAATGTTCATCTCCATAGAGACAATACGATGCAACAACCAATTCGAACTAGTTTGCCACCACTGGACAGTACCAGGAGAGTTGGTCACGTGACTCTTTCATTGTGACAATGTTGACACTGTGCTGACTGTTAACTGCCTATATGCTGAGAATTTGTTTTGTTTCAATAATATTTAATTATAGTTTCAACTGGAAGGCCTGATGCAGGTTAACAAAATCACTGATGGTCTTACTAAAATATTTTTTTCCCCCTTAACCCACCTGATATCGCAGAACAATCACAGAAATGCTTTTTAAACACAGACAATAGAAATGCACTGTTTTTCATGTATTTATGCTATATACACTAACACACGACTAGGGGTAATGAATATGAGGATGAAAATTGGTGCTCCTGAAGGAAAGGACCTTAAACCGACAGGCATAAGGTAAAACTAAGTTCTCAAAAAGATTACAGTCATCTGTGCAAGGAAATGCTGCAGTGCTGTGTGATACTATGGTACGTTCATTTGTTTTACAGGAAAAATGATTATCGAAGCTGACCACGCGTAATCTCCATACCAGCATACCACTGCTTTCCCTTTGTATGTACATGCCAATAAATGATTGATTTTTTTGTTCTGTCAGAAGTTGAGAATGTAATCTTGGTAATGGTATGAGCAGTTTTAGCCTAGCTTTGTGTGTGTGTTGTTGTTTCCTTTTTCTGAAATTCCCTTTACATTACCCTAAAACAGACACACAGCTTATAATTTCATCCAATTTCTCCAAACACTGTAGACATTTAACTCTTTCTCCATTCCTTGACCTTTATTTCTTTGTTTTTCTTTGTCCCTCTCTCTTGAGACTTCTCTATCCATCTCTCCTTGTCCCTTCCTCCATCTCTCTCTCTGTCCCTCTCCCTCTTTGCCCCTGTCTTTATCATTACATCTCTCTCCCACTGTCTGTCTTTCTTCCTCCCTCCCTGTCTACATCTCTCTGCCGACTTCTCCAGCTCTCGCTCTCCTTCTTTTGCTCTCTTCCCCCTCTCACAGTCTGCCTTAACATAGCCAGAAAGACCAGCTTAATGTGCTTTTGGCTCAGCTTACAACTTCATTACAATACAAGGCCGGTAAATACAGTTCTAATTCAGTTAGGAACTGCATGTCCCCTCGTGGAGACCAAGTTAATTCTTCCCTGTTTTGCTGGACCTGGTTGCGAAAACGAGGAGTCCAAAAGTGTCTCAACCTCGGCGTAACGGAACTGTTTGACCACAACTGTAACTCCTTTATTCCGCTGGCTAACTATATGAAGAAAAATGGTTCTGGATGGGAACTATAGGAAAATGAGAAGGCAGACATAATAAAAGCAGTAGGAGAGGAGTGATCGTGTATGTCGTCTGCTGGTACAGCCTCAGGTGTTTAACATATTAAAGTGCTTTATCTTGGTCACCATGGAGTCAATAAGAGTGTCGCAGATACCGGTAAGAAACACCCTAAAGAGAGTGTGTGTTTGTGTGTGTTTTAGCATAGTCATGATAAATGAGAGATACATACAGCCTACATACAAGTGCATGAGAAGACAGCTAATAGGATAAAGGATTTCAGTATAATTATAAGGTCAGGGTTGTACTTGTCAGAGGAGAGCCAGGGAAGCATCGAATGGCTGCTCTCTAGTGCCACCCCATGGGTGAATATTTAACAATGCAAAACCAGATGAGATCTATAAACATACATTGGGCATCTCTGCCTGATCCCCCTGTGAGTACATACCGACCAGCGATTGGTAACCTAGCTTCTGTCTGACCCCACCCACAGTAGCCCCACCTCTCCACCCCCCAACCTCTTCATCCTCAGGCCCGCATTAGGCGAGTCGATATGGAAGTGCAACACCACTCATCAATTGAATGCGTACATTTCAGAACAACGCATTAATCAGTTCAAATGTATGTACAAAAGCGGATGCCAAATCCATTCTTCTTATGACAATTAACACAGCGTTGCTGCTGATACCCACTGACCCATCGACTGTTTCCATTGAACTAGCACAAATGTTTCTCTCCTCTCAACTGTTCTAGCTCTCTTTTTCTCTGTCCTTTTCACTCTCTGTCTCTCCCTGGGCCTGTGGAACAGACACGGATCAATTCATATCAATTATACATGCTAAGGATGATGGGTTAATATCACAAGCCTGCTCCAACATTTCATTATTTGTGTCTGATTTAACAAAGGATGGGCTTCGTCACCCACTGAACAAACCCATTGAGGAGTACATCATTATTCTTACCCTTTCCGCTGACCAACCCACCAGTCATGCACACCAACATAATGGTAGTCTTCACCATCATCTTCTTCCTCATTGTTTTTGTTTCGTTATACCTGGTTTCATGTCACTGGCCCCTGCCAGCCCCAGGCCCTGATCCTGTGTCAAAGGGAACGTGTTTCTACCTGGGTACCCGCCAGAGCATGTCGGTGTGCATAATTGCCGAGTGGAGAGCAGGGCTACTGCGGACAACTGCAAAGGGCTGAGAAAGGCTTTGCATCTTCCCTCCCTGCTGTTGCCTAATCTGAGCATGTCGTGAGTACAACAAAGGTGAAGAGACGATGGTAATTAAAAATGTAAGCAGACACCGGGATGGGGGATATGCCTCTTTTAACAGCAGTCACAAAGAATCGGGTGAAGAGAAGTATAAGTGGCTACTGAAATTAGTCCTCTTCTTAGACCATGCTCCGCCCTGCTGTATTCACCAACTCTGAGGCCCATAATCATAATAGCTTGTTTTTGATTTGTTCATGGCAGGACCTCTCCCTAAGTACTGTGTCCTGTCAATGTTAAATGTGTCATGTTAGATGTGTCAGGTTTCTGTCCAGGCAATGTTAAATGTGTTATGTTAGATGTTTCAGGTTTCTTTCCGGGCAATGTTAAATGTGTTATGTTCATTTGCTGGATAAGTTTGATGTGTCATGTAAGATCACTCAGGTTTCGGTCTTGGCCATGTTAGATAAGTTTATTTCTTGCATGTGTTGTGCATGTCATGTTGCAGTAGATGTGTCAGGTGACTGTCCTGTCAATGTTAGATGTGATATGTTAAGTTGATGGATATGTTAGATGTGTCAGGTTTAAGTCCAGTCTATTATAGATATCTTGAGTAAGATTTGTCAAGATTCTCACCTATGGTTATATGGGAGATCTATCATGATTATTTTCTGGATGCCAATATTAATTTACATTGGCACTTGAAATGTACATCCACTAGTTTTGTCAAACAATGAAAGAATGGATCACGATTATTGCATAATATTCTATAGTTAATCACGATTGACTGCAATGTTAGAATGTGACCCTAAGTAAATCGTTTTATTGTAACCTATGGACATTGCTTAACTTTTTTCCAAGTCAGTTCATTAGACCCGTGGTCACAGCCCCTAAATGTCCACCCTCAAATTACTACCCTAATGATACTCCCATATTTCTACTATCTTCTACCATTGTGGCCATAATCCAGGCACCAAGTGAAATGACTGCTTTGTAGGTTACTGTGTAAAGGACATAATATCCCCTCTATCTGGAGAGCTACTAGGTGGACAGTTGTTTGATCCTGACCTGAATTTCACCTAAGCGTTTCCAGGTATCGCCCTGTAACTGATGTTTAGTCTACAACTAGATATTCTGTAGTTCATCATTCTTTTATAGGCTGCCCTCCTACCTGATGCTGAAGTCAGGTCTCGCTCTATCTTTCTACTCGAGCAAAAAAACACTTGCAGGAGGGCAGACAACAGGCAGAAGGAGTTTCACACAGCATCTTGAGACCAGATTGAGAGGACGATCAGGGAGAAGACACAGCTGGTCGCCCTGTTCTCTGGATGTTTGGAGACAGACAGGGTTGGTGAAACGCAAACAGAGATTCACAATTGTCCTTAGGTTTGAACAGAGGACAGGGGTCCAAGACAAAGAATGGTATAAAAGTGGTAAAAACTGTGTAATCCCAATTTGCAACATGAATGCATATTCTCAACTGTAATATAATAAGTACCAGTGAAGCCCTCCAAAAAACAGTATGTGTCACAAAAGAAGTTGTACTGGCATTGAATTAAGCATTTTAAATTAATTGCATGCGTTAGCACATTAACTTTTGACAGTGTTAATTGCTTTGCTGACAGCTTGAAAATATCATCTAGGCATCTCAGTAGGGCTGTGGCTCAATCGCTAAGGGCTGTGGGCAGGAAACCCGCAGAAATCTTAGCAGTTGTAGATTCGCCATATGACTCCATAATGTGCATTGTAAATTCAGTGCACTTTCTATGTCGACACTGTCTATTTGTGTATAAAGTGGGTAAGATTTGCATCAGCTCATCTGTCTGTATTCAGTCTTTTCATGTTTTCTCATCATTAGCAGCCCTATAGCATATCAAGTCAAATACAATGTATTTAAGTGTAAATGTACTTGGTAAGCAAATATGATTTTGATAATACTGCTTTGGTTATGCTATCATGTTTGCATTCAAAGATGGTCTGGGGTTACATTACTTTTATTTTTGGCACTTCGGTCAAAATGAACTCCAATCACATATAACTCATAAATGAACATAACTGTGTCTGCTGTACATATATAATGTAGTATTTATTATGATCTGCTAGCTACATTACATAAGAGGATAAAGTCTAGAGAACAGATTTCAGGTTGTATATTCTATTCTTTTCTTCCAGGACTGTCCGCTTTGTATAATGCTGTCGAGTTCTAGATAGAGCAAGAAACACTGTGACCTGGAAGTCTGCTTCAGCACACCAGAGTATATTAAAGCTATCACATAAAGTACTGCTAAATCATTCAAATGATGTAAACACTTTGTTGTTATTTGCCTCCGCAGTTTGGCCCCAAGTGGCGTGATTTAAGGAATTACCTGGATCATTTACATAGCGGTGTCTCACTGTGGATTTTATGTGTCCTATATATAATTTAGATTTCCAAAGCGTAAAAACCTGCACAGTGCTTTAGGAGTGATAACAGCTCCTAGCATTTACATATACACTTAGTTTGTCTCTTGTCACAATGTCTTAACCTCTCTGTCCCGCTTCCAACCATAAATGAACCTGTCTCAGATGCTTTTTTTCACAACCCTGCCACCCATCCCCTCTCTTCTCATCCTTCTTCTCCTACTAAATTGCAAGCCTATATTTCTGTAACTCTCATGCAATTATGCCACCTCGATTGCCTCGCTGTGGAACCCGGGATGAAAAAAAATGCCACGCACAAGGACTGGCTTTGTGTATCAAGAAAATAAAGGCTTGAAATTGCCTCAGACCCTCTCTCTCTCTCTCCCAAACACACATACACACTCTCCCACACCCTCGTTCTCTCTTTCACACACAAACATGCACACAAAAGACGGCTTGGCTTTCCTTCGGCAGGACAGGATAAAAGTAGACAGTTTCTATTAACAATAACAAGATAAAATACAGAGGTCCTTTATCTCTTAAAATGTAAATTTATACAAAGGCCCTCTACCTCCATGCTGTAAATATCAAACACCTCTTAAGACCGCAGAACAAGACCCAATTGATTTTTTTTTTCCTCCTCTTGGTTGCAACCATCTCTAAGACCTGCAAGCCTGGCATTATATCAATGATGAAATTAAAAATCCTTTACATAAAACCATTAGGGAGATCAGCCCGCTTCAAGCTGTTTACTCTTTAAATGATATGATTGATTTCCTTTAAAGTTATTTGTTTATTTTCAATGTTCATATTTGCGCCGTCTGAACCATTTTCTCAGTTTATTCAACTGACTTCTGGGAGTGATGATGTTTTGTCTCCCTCTATGTGCCCCCCCTTTCTCACTAACCTTACTTTAACACATATCAGCTCACCATATTTACATAGAAAGGGCCTGAATCCTCTGGCAGTTGTATTGATTTCCTCCTTTTGCACTTTGGTGCCAAATCCCTGGTTATTTGTCATGAACGCCCTCACTTCTTTTATGGTATTAAATGCATGGGGAGGAGACCTTAATTTGATTTGCATTCACCTGGGTCACGCGCCCTTCAGAAGACACATGGCTTTGCAAAATTAATGATTTTCAGCTCCACTGAAAGAATTATTAGGAGGGAGATAACAGGGTGGGCTTCTGACCTTAATGCCACCCGATTAGTTTGTTTCATTGCTTTGACATCACAAGCCTTGATGATTTGCCATCTTTGTCTTTTTCACTGTAGAACCAAAAGCACACCCTCTTCACTGCATGTAAAAATTAGGTAGGCCAGAAACAGTAATGGTTGATTAAAAAATACTTTAATGGGAGACGCCTACTGACTGTTTCAAATTCTATTGGATTTGTACATTGACAATCAGACCCAGAAAATCATGTTTTTTTACATTTAAAAACATTTTTGTTTACCTAAAAGGGTTTTGTGTACTTCGTACACTAATTGAATCAAAAATGTTTAGATAAAACAGCCATGGGATGTTCAAGAAAAACAATGCATTGGCCATCACGTTCACAGACAGGTAAATACTAACCTATATGTAGCCAGACCATTTATTTTTCCTCCACATCCAAAAACGCCTGGAAAACTCAAAACAAACCCCTCTCACATCACCACATTAGCACGCCCCAACCTCTCGTCCAATCAGTTCGATATTAAGAGCTAGAATGTGCGCGATGACACAAAAAAGCCACACAATATCACGTGCGATTTTTCCATATAACCAGTGACCCAAGGAAAAGGGCCAATCAAAACCAGCCTGTTTATGTCCTGTTGTTGATGCTTCTCTTCCCAGTGTTTGATCCCATTGCAGCTTTTAGATAATGCTAATAGATCACAGGGCAACGGGATGGGGCAGGATAATGGAGCTTTCATTGCAGCCTGATTAACTTGGCTGTAGGGTTCCACCTCGCCCCTTTCGGCATGATGGCCCTAATTAATAACGATTGCTCCCCAAAATGTGCAAATGGAACGATAAACGAAGGACCAACTAATTAACTGCAACCATTTCTACTAATCATTAGTTAACATCCCGTTTTGTCATCATTACACTGATGCGCGTGCAAGGGCAGATAAAACAGGTCAGCCTTTTCTCTTTGCCCCCATAAACCCTGACAGCCATATTTTCTTTGGCCAATAAAAAGGCCAACAAGTAATTAAAGTGGAAGCCGAAGACAGGATTGCAAAGTTCTATTACTTCAATATTCTGCCGAAGGACGGACGGGGTCATTTTTCTAAAGAAATCGCCGAAATCACGTCATCCCTCAAACTGCTGGGGCAAGACCATGGGTTTTCCTCATCAAAGGCAGGGTTAGATGTAAATCAAAGTTACAACAACAAAACATGATTCAAGTGAAGCTGTCAACAATGCCTCACAAGAAGCGTTCCAGCTCTTTTATTCTGTGTCTGTGACTTTTAGCCTGAGAGGAAATCATCTCCAGTGAAACGCTGCTGTTCTCTCTTAATGGCCATTCAACGCATCGCAGACTCCTGAGAGGACGCTGAGAGGACGCTGAAATACCCTGTTCATACAAAGAAGTATTTACGTCCAGTTTCCGGGTGCTGACAAATCAACAGCAGCCAAGGATGAAGAGCCAGAGTCTGCAAAACGTTAATAGTCCACCTGACCAGTCAGAAGTAATGACCCTGTGGGCTTAGACAGCACATCCCACAAACTCCTCCATCACTTTTGACTTGCTCTGCTTGCATGCAGGAGACACTAAGAATGTTGAGTATGAATAGACCCGCAGGTGTCTAGTATTGCTGAGTGCTCTGTCGTTCTTTGGCACTAGTTCTGAACTTTTTCAAGCCGTTTATGATTGTCATTGCTTTGTTTGACTCTCAATTTCCTCTCTCAGAAATGTAAAAACACTCACATGAATCGGTTTTCAGCTCAATGCACTCCATGTCAACATGAAATTGGAAAGTAAACTTGTTATCACCTGGCCTGGGTTATATGTGGCATTGGGTGATTAAAATCACGTCCAAAATTTCCAAACAAACCATTATTTATTGGTGCATGAAAGACACAGAGGAGAAAATCCCTTATTGCTAATAATCAAAAACGCTTTAGAGAACACTATGCATGCTAATGAAAAAGCTGTCGATATCTCCCTTTCAAATGGCCTGATTTACTAAAACTTTTATGAAGACAGTAAATTTTATGCCTTATTTTCTTGATCCTGCAAAGCAGGACATAAGGAAATCAATACCTCTCCAACCTGCTCCTGAATTTTGTCAGCCTCTAATTATCATCTGGCTTGTGGGGAAGATCACAGAATAATTGTGGCTGCTGCTGGCCTTCATCACACAATGCACTGACATGTCCACTAGAGAAAATACCTTTGACTACATAACAAGAGCGGACTGGGACCAGAAACCAACACACAGAAACCTCTGACATTTCATACACGACGGCCCATTTTCATCTTTGAAGTCATTACACCGGCCCATTTTTTTTTGTGATGCCTCCGACTACGAACCAGGTGAGGATTTACCTGGTTCATAGGGATATAGGGTATGGATAGTAATGGAATGACAGTACTGAATTGCAGGTCAGAGAGCCCAGGATTCAGAATTCACCAAGAAGGCCCCTTCCAAGTATGTGCATTGAAAAACCACAGGGGCAGTGAGAACAGGAAATAAGATGTGTAGGTTCTGCTGAATCAAAAAAAGAGCTATTGTCTCAGAAAACAGTACTCTATGGTAAACATAAAAGTCAAAATCTCCAGAGAAAACTACATGTAAAGAGCTCATCAATGTTGTTTGTTGG
>JACXGJ010010852.1:0-21025 GCA_016801105.1 Esox niger | reverse complement strand
ACACAAAGACAAAGGGAGCAGAGGGAACATATATACTGAGGGGAATGACTAAATGATGATCAGGTGCGCTAAACGAGACAACAGGTGCAATGAGTTGATGAGATGGGGCGATGGTGTCAGAAGGTCGGTGACGTCGAACGCCGAAGCCCGCCTCCTGCAGGGGGAGGATGGGCAGTAGATGGCGTGGTCGTCACAGTTGTCTTAATATCGCCATACATCTTTTCAAATTACATTTAAGTACTTAAGTACATAATACAGCAATCAAAAATTGGATTTCACGAATTGCTTCAAATCATTACAACAATGCAACACATCTTACCCACAAGTCCCAGCATCTGCACACACTAACACACACACACACACAAACAAGTATTCTTGATCTCACAAATACTAGTTTGTAATAAGCATTGTCACCTGTTAAACAGTTCTACCAAATTGAAGAAAACAATCTTGTGTTAATACTCGTATGTTTTCAGAAGATGCGCTTACAAAAGTTTTGTTAGAAACCTGAAATAACATAACCTGTCAACGAATCCCCATTGTTCATGCACATTTAAACTCAACCTTCTGGGCAACTTTGTAACGTTTTGCCATATAATGCAACTGAAAAATGTATGCTGACTTAAAATACCCATTTTGATTTCACAAATTATCATTGCTCATACATACATATAATACATATATAAAATCATCTTTTTTATTTTTAACAATGTTTTAAACCCAACCACGGTACAATCAACCTAGTGGGGAAGATGGAAAATGTTCGCAATCTATTAAAATAAAAACTTCTCAGTCGTTCATATAACAGTTGATTATTTCAAGTTTGATTATGTTGGATGCACTGGAACAATCATCACAACTTGACAGAGGATGAGTACAGAGTAATGTCGTGACAGAGTGTTCTGATCTTACATTATTATTTTCACCTCTTTATACCCCTTCTTGTCATTTCCTAGTAATATTATCTCTCATTGCTAAAAGATACATACAAAAAACAAGTAATACTAATCGTAAAACAAGAACCCTATATTGTCATGGCAACCATAGTAATAGGTCATAGTTAACAGACCTCCTGATCTGAGCTACCCCTGGTCTCATTTGTGCTGCCCAAATGGAAGAAACAGAGGAGACACACGAAACTTCACCTTGGAGCCATCTGTACAGGGCCATAGATAAGATAGGTTTGAGGACTGGCGCCTTCAGTTGTAGCCATAATCACGTCTAAGAACAGGGCATTCTGACCTAGGTCTTTTTCTGTACGTGGCAACCATGAACAGTCTAAAGCAAATTCAGGCCTTGTCTAAAACAGTCAGTTTATTAAAGTTAATTTGCAGAATAATCGATAAATAATGATATGGCAATAAATGAATCCTTTACATTAGGCAATGTCTGGTCAACCCAGATGTTGTTTGTTTCTTCATAGTAATAGCATTGCTCATGCAGTGTGTGATTACCGTAGTGCTGTGGTGGATTACAAACCTTATGTTTATGAACCTGATTTTTATGAACCTGCCTATAATACAGTTTGCACTAATGGTTATTTTATGGACCATTACAATGGGCAGATCTGATCTTAAGGCCCATCTGATGGTTAAAATAAAAATTGGGCTGAAACACTCCAGAATCCTAAGTTCCAACCCCTTCTTAATAGTTTATGCAAAAAGCAAGATATCGTAAATGCTCTCACACACAAAATGTGGTGCTTGTGGAAAACTCCATGCTACACATGCATTGTAAGCATGAAAGGTTAACACTCGCTGGTTATAAGACATCTGTTGTAGCACTTATCGGAACATAAAATGCCAGGGAATTTAGCATCGCTGAACCCTGGCACCCTTTTGTTAAACATCAAACATCTTGCCGTTGATATAACACCTATTAAATGTCTGGGAATTTAACACTAGAACCGGCAAATGCCTTCGCCAATTGTCGTTTGAGTTTGTAATTAAAATACCAAGGCCATTTTGAAAGCTACACCCACCTCCCATGACTTTTACTAAATATGCGTACATTACATTGTTCCGTTGTCAGAACACTAAACTGACCAACAGAAAACGCTTTAAAGAGTTTTTTTATTTTTTATTACCCTATTTCCCTACTTAATCTGTTAAAAGCCCACGCCACTTAGTATTGTTACCCAAATGGTACCCAGGCGCTAGTCACCCCTTGCTGAATGCCTAACATCAATGGATGAATGTGCGCTACTCCCAGATGAATGATCAAACCTTGGTTGAATTAGAATAACTTACAAATGAAATACAAGTTCTCTATGACCATTCAAAAACTTAATTTGGCTATTCTAGAAACATAATCGAAACGATTTAGGCTCCTTATCAAACGTTACCATTTTTCAATGGGATATTCAGCTTGTTGTATAGGCTAATTCATCAAATGTAAATCATAAATGTAACTCTTCAAATGAATTATGCTAAAAAGTATTCACTAAACGAAATACCAAGGATTTTATTTAGCAGTCACCAGTTCAACATTGGATATAACAATTTATGGTTTTTATTTTAGGAGAAAAGAAGAAACTAAATCTCACACACATTCGATCGTCTCTCGCAGAATTTTCTCTGCTTATTTTACGAGTATATTATGAGTATATTAGGCTAAATAATTGTTCACAAAATGAACTACCAAGGATATTGTTTAGCAGTCACCACTGACCAATTCAACAAAGGTATTAAAAGTTACTGTTTTTATTTCTAGAAGAAAATGTTATTACGTCAATGGATAAATGGGTGATAAGACCCTCATCAACCCAGACACACCTATGCATATGACGGAAGTATGATGATTAGGGTAGAAAGTGTATATAATCTGAACTCTGTGAGCAAGTCATCTTCAAAATGAAAATTACATACTAAAGGATTTACCTTTAAATAATTTAAATGTTGAGTAATTCAGTAATAATCTTTTACATTTGTAGGGCCTAATAAACAAATAAAAAATACTAAAGCATGTGTTCTAAAAAATATTTGTTCAATGTATTTACCATTTAAAACATTCTGTAATTCACCATGAGCATGTTTGGGATTTTCGAGTGGCCTTTTATTGTGGCCAGGCTAAGGTACACCTGTGTAATACTAATGCTGTCTGATCAGCATCTTGATATGCCACACCTGTGAGGTGGATGGATTATCTCAGCAAAGGAGAAGTGCTCACTAACACAGATTTAAACAGATTTGTGAAAAACATTTGAGAGAAATAGGTATTTTGTGTACTTAGAGAAAGTTTTAAATCTTTGCGTTCAGCTCATGATGAATGGGGGCATAAACAACATTGTTGCGTTTATAATTTTGTTCAGTGTATGTCCTATGTGATCATCATATCTAATAATCTTTACTGTTTGTAAATATAAGCAATCATAAATGACCATGATATGCTGCAAGTTCTTAGAAAAGGTAGCTAATCTTGCGTCACAAGCCAAACATTTATAAGATCATGTTTCCCGGCCTACCTCATTCTCGATGCTCCTCATCAGTCAAGTCCAGAAAACAAGGGATGGTGTAGCAACCGGGAACTCAGGGATGATCAGTCTGGTCACTTCAAGTTACGTACGTATATGTGCCTATATATACAGCTGGAGCTCATTCAGAATGCAGCTGCTAGAATGTTAACCAGGACCAAGAGGACAGAGCACATCACTCCGGTTCTTATATCTTTGCATTGGCTTCCGGTCAGTTACAGAATAGACTTTAAAGTGGTGCTTCTAGTTGATAAATCTCTGAATGGTTTAGGACTCAAATACATTTCTGATATGTTTGAAGAATATAAACCGAGCAGGGCTCTTAGATCCATGAACTCAGGTCAGCTAGTAGAACCCAGAGTCCAAACTAAACATGGAGAAGCTACGTTTAGCAGTTATGCTGTACACAACTGGAATAAACTACCAGAACATCTTAGACGTTCACCAAACGTGTCAATTTTTAAATCCAGGCTAAAACACTTCTCTTTTCACGTGCCTATGACTGAGCTCTTAAACTTAACCACACTGTGAGCCTAATTACTTCCTATGTTTTTATAACAGCACTGTTTAGTCTTACAGCTTTTATAGCTTTCTATGTTTTTATAGTCTATTTATATTTTGTTTTATTATTATGCTGTATTTTATTTTTATTTTCAAGATATACATTTAATTTTGTTATTAAATGTATATCTTGCTATCTTTAACCAATTATAATGCAAGTTCTTGTGCTATCAGAGGAATAACCTCTGTAAATGTAACAATCTGCTGATGATGGATCTGACTGTTTTGATTCTATTGCATTATTTCAATGTTCACTGTAAATCACATTAAATTGCTTCTTTGTATGAATTGTGCTATATAAATAGACTTGCTTGCTTGCTATATCAGTTATCATAAGTGCCCATAAGGTGTTGATCATTTAACATGAGCCATACAGTAAAGTGTAATGTGTTCCTGGAGCTCAATCAGAAAGTTTTAGTGATGACTAGACAATGTCATGTGTACCTGGGCCTAACCAGACTGCTTAGGGAATTCCAGGACTCAGAGACAGCAAGTCTGGTTGCTTAGACTTATGTGTGTGCAATTACCAGTAGCCCTACAAGCTTGAACATGGAGATGAACGAGGAATGCCGTAGCAATCTATATTCTAAAGTAATACAAGTTATTCCAATCAAGTAATAAATACCCACATGACTCAACGTCCTCCCGACTACCCTAACAGTCTACTAATTATATCATAAGTATTTCAGGCACTTTAGCACAAAGGTATGCAAGGAGCTTCTGTTAAAGATAGACTCCAAGAACTATGTCAGGCTTTCCAATTAATCTCCACTGGACAGACCAATTCCAAACTCCCACACTGGAATCTGGAATAGGATCACCTGTCACATCCTGGCTATGCCCCTAGCCATTTCTGTGCTGGACTGAGGCCATAGTCAGGACTGGACAGAAGGTGGTGCCTCCAGACACCTCTATTTGATTTTGGTCTCCCCAATTGGAGGCAGGTGTAGATCATTGCCTCCAATTGGGGAACCTAATTATGTTCAATGTTAGGCCACACCCGGTGTGGATAATTTTGGTTTAAATTTGTGCAATGTCATCGGTTGCTGTTATTGTTTTGTTTCTTATATTCTAACATGGATTACCACCGTCTTTCTCTCTCTGCGCCTGTGTCCTACCACCACAACCCTGACATTACCTCACCTTGGCTTTAACAATGAAAACAAAAAATTGGCATATATATATTAATGTTACGTCCTCTGGGTTGTTTGCTGTCCTTGTCTGTATTTTTATTTCCTTCCCAGGTGCGGTGTGTTGCTGCAATGAGATGGGCGTGGCCGTCACCTCCACTACCCAATCCAGAGTGGCTCACCTGCCTATAAAGACCATCATTTGTGTGTGAATGTAGTTTAGCATACTCGTGCGTGTGTCAGAACGACAGACATAGATTATTAGATTTAGATTATGTTAGGTTTGAATGTGTGAAAGAGTGGCTTGTGGTAGTGTTGTTTTCCCTCATCTTAGTCCCCTGTGGAGTAGGGTTAGGAAGATACTCTGGGGTTTACATACGCCCATAGATAACCCACTGTTATATACACTAGGTTAGAAGCCAGTGGCTGTTGCCCAGTGTTATTGTAGCAGTGAGGTCAGAGTTCTGCTAGGGAAGTTTTGGTTAGGCAGGTATAGAGGTGTAGGGAAGTACAGGCTCCTTTGTATTTGTGTTCTTTGATTTGAAAGACCGGTGGCATTGCCCTACTCTTGCTTGTGTTACCTGCCCTCTATCCCTATTGTTTGTTACATTGTATGGTTCATGATTTACTTTAATTGAATGCCCAAAACATTGGGCTAGCCCATCAGCCTGGTTGTCCGACTTCCTTGCACCCACTACCCCACGTGTTGCTGCTATCACCGTGAGTGTACAAGCAGGGGGGTGTTGCGTGCGCCTCCCTCGGAAGGCGTCCGTAACAATTATAAATACGTTTAAAATATGGTTTGGATAGTAGTGGTTTCAGTTGTTTGTAACATTATTTGATTGTTTTATTTGTTTAATTTTTTTTATAATTGACAGATTTGTTTTAATGTCATTTTATTTCTGTCTAAATGGTGCAGATATCTAAACTTGCAAAAAAATAATTTGTAAAGTCAATGGTAAATATATAAGAATGAATAAGAATTAAATACTGACAGGCAATTTTTTTATCGCCTGTCAGTTTACTACATTGTTTTGGAGTAGTATTGTTCTTCATTCATATAACTACACGTAACACCTTAATTGTTCCTAGTTAACTGCCCATTCTTAACACATACTTACACATACTCCCATACTCCCCAAGATACATACTCCCCAAGACGGAAGTTAAAAAGCATGACCCTCCACCATTTCTCTCCGTGTCGCATCATGTAAAATTCTGATCTGTCTCTAAGTTTAAAGCAACTGGAAATGTTATCAGCCTGGAAGAGGACATGTGTCTGTATTAACCACATGCATGGTGAGGAGGATGGTTTGAGTGGTCAAAGAATTTCCAAGGATTCCAGGTGTAGAACTGTAAAATTTAGTTGGGTCTTCGGGTCAAAAAGTCTCATAAACTATGATCAGACATAACCATAAGATGTTTGGGAGGGTTACGAAACAAAAGCCTTTGCTGCCATCAAACAACAAACTTACAGTTTGCCCAACCTAACTGGAACTTTCAGTAGGACTGGTTTTTATGGTCAGACCAATATAGAGATTTTTGGAAACAAAACCCAGATGTGTCAGGTACCATGTCTGCCACTTCTGTTGTTTTACTTTTCATGTTTTCAATGTTGTTGTATTTTGGTTTCTGTTTGTTATTTTCTATTATCTTGAATGTAGCTTGTGTCCTTTGTTGTTATCCCACCTGTGTCACACACCTGTTCACAATTAGCATTCCCTACTAAGTTTTTTCAGTTCTGTTACCTCAACATGAGGTATTGTTGTTTGTCACTTGTTGCTCAGCATACTAAACCTGTTTAGATTGTTCTGTTTTGCCTTCTCAGTGTACTGACTCTAGCTAACCCTTTTTGACTATTCTACTTGCGTTGTATTTTTGCCTGCTGTGTTTGACTACATGCTTGCCTTCTCCACCTGCCTAGTGTTTGGGTGTCGTTGCCTGTCTATATTGGTTTACTTTGTTTTGACCATTTGCCTGCCTGACCACAATTACCTGCCCATAATAAATCTGTCTGTTGTTCTGTCTGGGACCACAACACTTCTGCCTTTGCTGAGTGATTCATGACAAGAGGTGGGTTTGGTGTGAAAAGAAAGAAAACCATGAAAAAAAGTACCTAGTATTTTGCCAATAATTGTGGTGCATTTGAAAAAATATTTTTTTAATGATTATATCTGTTTTTCTTAAAAACATAATTTCTTGTTAATATTTTGCATGAAATATCAATTGGATAAACCTTTTCACAGGTCGTTTTGTTAATATTTTCCAAGGCTGACAATATTAATGGAGGGCACTTAAGTCATTGTCAACAAATTAAGAATTATAATTTGGGATGGACAAAAGGTGAAACAATGTTTGTTTGGTTTCTCTTGCTTGAAAAGAAGAGATACTGTGATAATTAATGCAAATACAAGGGCAGAATTGTGTGTCAGTTTGGTCTCTAGCTTGAACAGTTTTGGAGATGCTTTCAGTGGATTATTTCCACATAATTATACAATTAAAATTACTTTAATATAGTCAAGTCTAATGCATTTATAAAGCACATTTAAAAACAACAAGTGTCAACCAAAGTGCTGTGCAATTAAAGTATCTTGGACCGCAAAAGGAAAATCATGCATAAAACATGCAGCTAACTAAACATTTTCATAGGACATGACCGACATAAAGCACAACTTCCTACCCATTTGCAGACTCAAATGCTCTAGGAAAAATCATCACTACTAGTGGAAGACCTAATATACCCCCATCAGCCATAACTTTATGACCATCTGCCTAATATTGTGTAGGTCCCCCTTTTGCCGTCAAAACAGCCCTGACCTGTCGAGGCATGGCCTCCCTGGTACACAGACAAAACAAGAGCACCCAAGCAAGCCACCAGAAACTAATAGCGCAAGTGGCGCTCCACCAAGTTGGAAGTATTTAGAGTAGCCTGGATAAACAATACCCTACAACAGGGGTGTCAAACCGGTTCCATGGAGGGCCGAGTGTCGGCAGGTTTTTGTTTTTTCCTTTAAATGTGTTCCCAGTTCAGACCTAAACAACCAGGTGAGGTTAGAAACTAACCAATTAGTGACCTATTTAATCAATCAATACAAGGTGAGAGCGAAAACCTGCAGACACTTGACCCTCCATGGAAACGGTTTGACACACCTGCCCTACAACACTTCTTGCTTTTAAATTCAAGAAGAACAGAAATGCTTGTTTTAGGACCCAAGGATCAAAGGGTTTTGTTGACAGACCTTACAGTAAACCTCGATGGTTGTGTGGTCGTGTCCCAAAAAACTGTGAAAAGACTCAGGGTTACCCTTGACCCTGATTTCTCCTTTGATGAACATATTAAATAGATCTGAAGAGCTGCCTTTTTCCCTCTTCGGAACTTCTGAAACTGATGCAGAAAAACGAATCCATGCTTTTAGATTAAATTACAGTAATTGCTCTCCTCTGGTTCAATAAATAAACTTCAATTAGTGCTGAACATGGCTGCTAGAATCCTAACTAGAACAAAACAATTTTGAACACTACTCCAGTACTAGCCACTTTACACTGGCTACCTGTTAAGGTTAGGGCTGATTTTAATGTTTTATTTTTAACCTATAAAGCAATACATGGACTTGCTCTGATTTTCCTCACTGAAATAGTTGAGGCATACATTGTCACGGGTGCATGTGAGGAGCCAAGGCTGGCCCATGTGGTACGATCGAACAGACAAGCTACTGTAGCTCAAATTGCTAAAAAGTTAATGCTGGTCCAGATAGAAAGATGTCCGAACACAATGCATAGCATTGATATTGTGTATGGGGCTGCATAGACATAAACCAGTCAGGGTGCCCATGCTGACCACTGTCCACTTCCAGAAGTACCTACAATGTGCATGTGTGCATCAGAAATGGACCACTGAGCAAGGGAAGAAGGTGGCCTGGTCTGATTTATCACATTTTCTTTTACATCACATGGATGGCTGGGTGCGTGTGTCACTTACCTGTCGCTTACCACATGGCACCAAGATGCCCTATGGGAAGAAGGCAAGCTGGCAGAGGCAGTGTGATGCTTTGGACAATGTTCTGCTGGGAAACCTTCGGTCCTGCCATTCATGTGAAAGTTAATTTGACATGTTCCATGTGCATTGTTGCAGACAATGTGCACCCTTTCATGGCAATGGTACTCCCTGACGGCATTGGCCTCTTTCAGCAGGACAATGCGCCCTGCACCAAAGCATAAATCATTCAGGAATGATTTGAGGAATACAATGAGTTTAAAGTGTTGACTTTTCCTCCAAATTCCCCAGACCTTAATCCAATGAAGCATCTGTGGGATGTGTAGGACAAATAAGTCTGATCCATGGAGGCCCCACCTCATAACTTATAGGACCTAAAGGATCTGCTGGTAACATCTTGGTGCCAGATACCCCAGCACACCTTCAGAGGTCTAGTGGAGTCCATACTTCAAAGGGTCAGGGCTGTTTTAACGGAAAAAAAGGTACCTACACAATATTCGGCAGGTGGTCATTATGTTATGGCTGATCGGTATCGATGCAATTGTAAACAAAAGTATTATTGCATAAACCAATGGCTAACCTGGTCAAGAACTACAGGAAACGCATGATCTCTGTAATTGCAAACAAAGGTTTCTGTACCAAATAATAAGTTCTGCTTTTCTTATGTATCTATTACTTATGTCATGCAATAAATTGCAAATTAATTACTATAAAAATCATACAATGTGATTTTCTGGATTTCTGTTTAAATTCCGTCTCACACAGTTGAAGTGTACCTATGATAAAAATTACAGACCTCTACATGCTTTGTAAGTAGGAAAACCTGCTAAATAAGCAGTCTATCAAATACTTGTTCTCCCCACTACATATATAACATTTTCTTTTTAGCCACTGACCCTATGCAGCAAATCTATTGACCTGTCCGTATTATAAAATGAGTGAAAATTTGTTTTTCAAGTCACTTAG
This sequence comes from Esox niger, assembly GCA_016801105.1. NCBI lineage: Eukaryota > Metazoa > Chordata > Actinopteri > Esociformes > Esocidae > Esox > Esox niger. The sequence goes on along the minus strand of JACXGJ010010852.1, from coordinate 10,902 downwards.
ATACCAAATGTATGCAATATCTGTCTAATATGCTTTTTATTGGTTAAGAGTCACGGTTGTGTGGCAAGACAGAAGGCGCAGAGCAAGGGTAGTGACACTTTCCTTTTATTTTTTCCAAAAAACAACAACAAAAAGGATCAGTAACATCTGAGAACTTAAGGAGAAAAACAATAATCCAGCTGCCTCTAATTCGGGACAACCAACAACCTAGAGGCATCCCTGCTGTCAGGCCCTGACTAGCACCCCTAGACAAACATAGAGTTGCCTAGAGGCTTCTCTATATTTCGGACCTGACATTAAGAGCATTTGAATCAGCTTCCCCAAACATCCTCTGAATCAATATTTGTTGCTTTTTATATATGTTTCTTCAAAAAAGGAACTAAATTAATTAAGTGTTTGTCAAATCAATAATTCCAACAATAAAATAAATGATTTCCAGCAATAACTGAGGCTGTAAGATAAAGGTTTGCGCATCCTCCAAGCCAGAGTCTCTATTGGAATCTGGTGTGTATCTCAACAGAGGCACCCAGAATCCCCAGCCTGGCCTTGTTTTATGGGCAGAGCCACAAGCACAATAATTAACCACATGTGAAATGAATTGTGCTCTGCCTGTACTCACCAGCCATGTTGGGGTTGTCTGCCGAAACTCCCAAGACTTCCAGGCAACCTGCATGCATGAGGGCAATGAAGGCTATCCCGTCCGGTCCAAACCATCAGAAGGTCTATTGTGACAGAGAACATTTTAATGATGGTCAAAGAAAGGAATGTGTCTCAACACAGAGTGCATCGTGGTCTGTGTTGGGATGCGTAGCCATATTTCCAGATGGCAGACCTGAATAATTCTGGGTTGTCTTCAAGTTCTGGCTCGCCGTTGCTTGCCATATTGCTCGTTTGCATTTAGCTAACTGCTAAAACCTTCATAAGAAAATTGCTGTTATTACAGTCTCTCAGCTCCGTTCTTGCTGAAATGAAATATCTAATGAGTGGAGCTTCATTCAGTTGCGAGGCGAAACAACTTTTCTGGATTTTTGTTTTAGATTCAGTCTCTCACAGTGTACTTATAACAAAAATTACAGGCCTCTACATGTTTTGTAAGTAGGAAAACCTGCAAAATCAGCGGTGTATCAAATACTTGTTCTCCCCACTGTAATCTGGACAATCTTCCAGCATTTATGTCTTCTAACTTAGTCACCAAGTTTCATTAATGAACATGTCCGGAAAAATCTAAGATAGAAACATACATACCTGTTCCAAGACTTTTATTCTGTCCAGAACAGCTCTTTCAACCCATTGGAGACTCCTGGCCCTGACTGGGTATGATACACCTGGACTTAGAATTTAGATTGTATTGGTCCCACAATATTACAATATAGTGCTTAGATGGCTATGCTAGTTGGGTGGCCCGCTGTAACAGTCTCCATAGAAAAAAATATTAACGAAATCCAGAAGAGCCATAAAACAGTGTTATGGAGAAATACGTGTTATATATTTATAAATAAAAAAACCTGAGGCAGGCTTCCAGGGGAAAATAGGTCTCCATTGGTCTTAGAGTTGAAATACCCCTGTCATTATAATATACGGCTGTTTGTTTGGGGGAGATTTGAGACTACTCCAAACTGTCAAATGACCCACATCAGTAAAAAATGAAAACAAATGATGAGGTAAATAACTTCATATATGAAATACTCCAGCCATATATCTTGGATGTGGGAGCCACATAGCTACGGGGTGACATTCTGTGGATGCCATGCATGAATAATGGCAAATAGAGGAGAATGAAAACTTGATGTATTTGCAGTTCCATCTGGTGCAGCCCATTGCTTTATTGCTTTCACATTTTTGCAGTTTTTGCAGGAAGAGGTTCATGGTGGCAATATGGTCGAGTTGAGAAAATGACAGCTTTGACCAAAGACTGGTGGGACAGGCATTGATACACACACCAAAAGGCAAATACAGTTTGGTCCGGAAATATTTGGATACAGACAATCTTCTTGTTCGCATACACTTGAAGAATTAGTAATATATGTAAAATGTTTAAAGAAAACATGAGTGAGCAGGCAAAACACATGTCTTTTTTTCTTATGGGGTTCACATTCCACTGTAGGTCATAACAGAATGGTACAATCATAAAACAAAATATGGCAACTAAGAAAAAAATGAACTGACCCCTGTTCAAAAGTCTGCATACCCTTGGTTCTTAATACTGTGTTGGCCTCTTTAGCATCAATGACAGTGTGCAGTCTTTTGTAATAGTTGTCTACGAGGCCCTGAATTCTCACAGGTGGTATAGCTGCCCATTCATCTTGGAAAGTGCCTCCAGTTCAAGTCTTTTGTCATCTTGCATGAACCACACGTTTGAGATCTCCCCAGAGTGGCTCGATTGTATTATTAAGGTCAGGACACTGATGGCCACTCCATAACCTTTACCTTTTTCTGCTGTAACCATTGGAGGGTCAACTTGGCCTAGTGCTTAGGGTCATTGTCATGCTGGAAAGTCCAAGAGCGACCCATGCGCAACTTTCGTGCAGAAGAATGCAAATTGTCTGCCAGTATTTTCTGATAGCATGCAGCATTCAACTTGCCAATTTTCACAAGATTCCCCATGCCTTTAGAGCTCACACCACCCCAAAACATCAGTGAGTCACCACCATGCTTCACAGTGAGGATGGTATTCTGTTCACTGTAGGCCTTGTTGACCCCTATTCAAACATAGTACTTATGGTTGTGACCATAAATCTCTATTTTGGTCTCCTCACTCCAAATTACAGTGTGCCAGAAGCTGTGAGGCCTGTCAAGGCGTTGTCGGGTATATTGCAGCAGGGCTTTTTGTGGTTATTGGCGGAGTAAAGGCTTCTTTCTGCCATCTTGACCATGCAGCTCATTTTTGTTCACAAGTATTGGTGTATTGTGCTCCTTGAAACAAACACACTGTCTTTTTCCAGAGCAACCTATATTTCTCCTGATGTTGCCTGTGGGCTTTTCTTTGTATCCCAAACAATTCATCTGGCAGTTTTGGCTGAAACCTTGGCTTGGTATCAAGAGATCCCCGAAATATCCACTTCTTAGTAAGTGATTGGACTGTACTGACTGGCATTTGCAAGCCTTTGGATATCTTTTTATATCCTGTTCTATCTTTATAAACTTCCAATACCTTGTTAAGCAGGACTTAAATATATTTTTTTGCATGATCAGTCATATTTTCAAAATGAATGCCAAAATGTCACTATTTCAGCCAGGGTATGCAAACTTATGAGCACCATTGTATGTCGTTTATTTGTGGTTGAAATAAATATACCTGAATATCATTTTTCTATATATTATTACTGTTTTTTAATATGATAATATACCATCAAATGTTTTAAAAAGTATAGATTTAAGTCATTTTATTACATGCGCTCCTTCACAAGTGTTGTTTGTTTACGATCGTCTATCAAATCGGCAGTAGTATGCTGTGGGTCCAGTCAGAATCACGCAATATATACTGCATTGCCTACTATAGACTAGTCTACGCAATATATACTGCATAGACTAGTCTATGAAAGTCAACTAATTCAAGGGAATATGGAATATATACACCGAATTATTGTTACGTGAAGTTCGGCTGTGGAATTGAAAGGCGGTTGAGACTGCAGAATTAAGCAAATAGCATATAGTTGGCTAGCTTAGCTAACGAGATTCTCTAGACTCCTCCATCCAATAAACTCAATGTAATGTATTGATCAATATTGTCTTCTAGTTTTGTAGCCAAGTTTTGTGTGTCAACCACATGGCTTCCTTCATACACGTGGTTGCTGTTTTCTCACATAAACAGTAATTGAGCCGATGTAACATAAGAATAACATCCACTCTTTCGCGCATCATGTAGTAGTACTCACAATGTATCGATTGTTCTTAAAACATGTAAAATCATTAGCTCCGCCTTGATGGGTTTTCTGTCATAGAACCAAATAACCAATCTTTCATGACAAGATATTTGTCATCTATGGACTAAGGTCATTTATGAACCCATACCCCAGAAAGGTTCAAAAGGTTTATTTGTCATTTGCAGTAACAAGTTATGGCAATGCAATGCTTAGTTTTCTTACTCTCAACAGTGGAGTTAAAAGACAAAAAAGTAACAGTAATTATAATATAAAAATAAGATGATAACACAAACAATGAATAATAACGCTACAAAAACACGCAACAATAATAATAACTATACAGCTGTACAACCGTAGTGCAAAGTTGACAGTGCTATTGGATCTCTGCTCAAAAGTGATGCAAAAGGACCAATAGTAGCTGAATGCTGAAACATGCTCAATGCTGCTTGTAGCTTTTATTCTAAGTATTGTTTTAAACTGCTAAATTCTGCCTGTTAAGTGTTGAAACCTTGACTTGTGTGAAAGCTTTCTGATAATTGGTTTGTGTGGCAATTTTGGTCACCTCTGCTAGGCAATCATCAGTCGTTAAGAGGTATTTCCTTCAGCAATGCAAGGCAATCAGCAATTAAAGTTATTGCTTGGTCTCACCTAGTTTTTCAGCGATTGCTGTAAGCAACAATGTTGTCGTCTGAAATGAAGACAAGTGCCAAAAGAGAGATTGTCATCTAAAACAATTTTTTTCTTGTGAGGCTCTTTTTAAATGTTTTGTCCTATTCCATTTTTTCTTACTGTTATTTCTGCAATTCCTTTTTCTCTGTTTCTTTATTTTCTCATAGTGTCATTTCTGAACCCAGCCTGAACCTGTGCCCCATACTTTGAGACACTGCAACTGTTCCTTCACACCTGCTCACATTAGCACAGTATTTAGTTTAGGCAATCTGTGTTGTCTTATTTAGATTTTTTTTCATTTATTACTTTACTGAGCCTGTCTTTCGAGAACCCCTTTTAAAATATAAATCTTACCTTCCATGTACTGACTATTCCAACATTTGTTTCTCATTTGTCAAGTCCCCAGGCAGGCGGTACAGGTCTCTCTGTTCTCAAACCAGCAGGCTCAGGAACAGTTTCATTCCATCTGCTGTAACCTGACTAACTATGCACACCTTTTGTACTACCAGACTTTCACTGCCTTACATATCTCATATCTCAAGGTTTTCAGTATCAGTTGTCAACAAATACATGTCATTTCTGTATTTCATTTGCATGACCTGCACCTTAAAATTGCACCTTTAACTTGCCCTCATTGCACATTTAGAAATACTTACTACTTCAATTTGCCTTGATTGTAAATTCAGAATGCCATTGAGAATTGCCACTTGTACCTGCAAAACTATATATCTCACTTGTACATACATTATACTTAATGCCTATAAATGTTCTGTTAATTTGTACATTTTCCACTGCATGTTTTGAATTGCCAATTGTAATGCATTTTCATGAATTGCACACTTATACATTCCGCTTGTACATACATATACTTAATGCCTGACATTTTTTCTGCACTCCTCTATTTGCACTTCTGGTTAGATGCAAACTGCATTTTGTTTTAATGTACAGTGGATATAAAAAGTCTACACACCCGTTAAACTGCCAAATTTTTGTGATGTGAAAAAATGAGACTAAAATAAATCATGTTAGAATGCTTTCCAATTTTAATGTGACCTATAATGTGGACAATTCAATTGAAAAACTAAGTGACATTTTCAAGGGGGAAAAATTAAAACTGTACAATAACCTGGTTGCAAAAGTGTGCACACCCTCTTATAACTGGGGATGTGGCTGTGTTCAGAATAAACCAATCACATCCAAACTCATGTAAAATAGATGTAAACACACACCTGCCATCCTTCCAATTGACTCTGATCAATCACAAATAAAGTTCAGCTGAATTTTCTTAGTAGCATCTCAGAGCAAAAGCCATGGTCCGCAGAGAGCTTCCAATGCATCAGGGATCTTATTGTTGAAAGATATCAGTCAGGAGAAGGTTACAAAATAATTTTGAAAGCATTAGATATACCATGTAACACAGTGAAGACAGTCATCTTTAAGTAGAGAAAATATGGCCCAACAGTGACTTTACCAAGAACTGGATGGCCCTCCAGAATTTATGAAAAGATAAGAAAACTGGTCAGGGAGGTTTCAAAGAGGCCTACAGCAACATCAAAGGAGCTGCATGAATTTCTGGCAAGTACTGGCTGTGTGCTACATGTGACAACAATCTCCCGTATTCTTCATATGAATGGGCTATGGGGTAGGATGGCAAGACAGGGGCCTTTTCTTACAATGAAAAACATCCAAGTTTGCAAAAACAAACATACAAAACATAATTCCAAAAACTACACTGCCCATCACCCAAAGAACACCATACCCATAGCGAAGCATGGTGGTGGCAGCTTCCTTTTGGGCTGTTTTTCTTCAGCTGGAACCGGGGCCTTAGTCAGGTGTAGGGAATTATGAACAGTTCCAAATACCAGGCAATTTTGACACAAAACCTTCAGGCATCTGTTAGAAAGATGAAGAGGAAGTTCACCTTTCAGCACGACAACAGACCACAGCACACACCCAAATCCACAAAAGCATGGCTTCACCAGAAGAAGATAAATGTTTTGGAGCCCAGACCTGAATCCAATTGAACATCTGTGGTGTGATCTGAAGACGGCTGTGCCCAGGAGATGTCCCTGCAATCTGACTTTGGAGCACTTTATATCCACTGTACTTGTTCAAATACAAGAAAGTTGAATCTAATCTAAAATGTATTCCATTTTGTATCCTGTAATCTAACCCTCTGACCTTTCAGCCTGTTTTTGGAATATGCTTTGTGCATGACCCTTTGGATTATTCTGCCTGTTCAGACATTCCCTGTTTCTGTGTTTCTGTACAACAACGAGACTTACTCCTACTGTATATTGGAAAACAAACATATGCTGTGCCCTGCGTAAGAAACCAGTACTCTGCCTAGCGTGTCGTATTCATTACAGTTTTGCAGAGTTGTTCAAGAAGAATTCTGCAAACCACACATTCACTTGCATATCATACCTGGGTATTTTCTGATTAACTATTTTATCTCTTTCAAAACATTGTCAAGTATGTGAGTGATCTTGTTCTCTGTCGGTTTTAAAGCCACTTTCCACATGGCCTCTTCATCTGTTTCTTGTCCTATATTTACAACACATGTTGATTTCTCGAACTACAGCAGCCTTTGAAACACCTAATCTGTGGTCAAGAAATGTCAATTAATTGTAAGTCCATACATATTTTGGTTTTGTGGGAGACATTACCCCACCTTTTTTAAATCAGGTTGGCAGATTGCTTCTAGCAGGAGGCATGGAGAGGATCAGTGTCTGCTTTCACTACTGGTGTCCCCCAAAGCCCTCTCTATACGCAAAGTAAATGTAAATCTTCTCATGGTCTCTCCTATCACTGCTGTGAAGATCACCTGCAATTCAGTCAAAGCTCTTTTCAACTTTAATTACCCAGTCTCTCCCAGATCCTATGAAAGCGGTGTCCCCCACCATCTTCCAAAAACATCTAAAGCCTTGCCTCTTCGATATCTGAAATAAGTCCACTCTGTCTAATCCCCACCCCCATACCTATACCCCGTCCACTGGCACTTTTTCTACTAGCACCGACATTGCAGATAACTTCATTATTTAGAACAAATGTACTTACTATACGTGAGATATGTGGCTGTCTCACCTGGCTATCTTAAAATGAATGCACTGTAAGTCGTTCTGGATAAGATTGCCTGCTAAATGACTAAAATGCAAATGTAAAATGTAATTGTTTTTTAATGAGTTTGTGGAATGCACTCTGGCGTCAATCTAATAAAGTCAAAGCTCTGTACAGAGACTCTTAAGCTGAATAATGCATAAGGGCAGAGGTACCTTTAATGAAAAGATGATGAGAAGCATTCCTTCGAGAGAGAAAGAAAAGAAGGGAGCAAAGTGGGAAAGTTGAAAAAAAACGCACCAATTAATCTTCATCTGTTTACAGAAGAAATTAAACAAAACAACAAAAGAGTCTGAAGAAAAATGCCATTCAGACTAAATACATGGTAAGTGGGAAAATCAGGGAATAGGTAGAGAATCTGTTTGGTGACTGTCATGGAGGAGAGGAAAACTATTGTATTCCATTGTCTATACTCAAACAATGCAATGTTGTACTATTCTTTTTCCGCGCACTAAAATAGTTATTCCTTCCACTTTCATCTCCGTTTTTCCAATGAACACATCCATGGACCGTCTCCTGAGCATACAGTAAGGAGAACAAGTATTTGATACACTGCTGATTTTGCAGGTTTTCTTACTTACAAAGCATGTAGAGGTCTGTACTTTTTATCATAATTACACTTCAACTGTCTGAGTTGGAATCTAAAACAAAAATCCTGAAAATCACATTGTATGATTTTAAAATAATTAATTAGCATTTTAATGCATGACGAGTATTTGATACATCAGAAAAGCAGAACTTAATCTTTGGTACAGAAACCTTTGTTTGGAATTACAGAGATCATACGTGTCCTGTAGTTCTTGACCAGGTTTGCACACTGCATCAGGGATTTTGGCCCACTCCTCCATACAGATCTCCAGATCCTTCAGGTTTCAGGGCTGTCACTGGGCAATATGGACTTTCAGCTCCCTCCAAAGATTTTCTATTGGGTTCAGGTCTGGAGACCGGCTAGGCCACTCCAGAACCTTGAGATGCTTCTTACGGAGCCACTCCTTAGTTGCCCTGTGTGTTTCGGGTCGTTGTCATGCTGGAAGACCCAGCCACGAGCCATCTTCAATGCTCTTACTGAGTAAGAGCATCCTCCCCTCAATACGGTGCAGTCATCCTGTCCCCTTTGCAGAAAAGCATCCCCAAAGAATGATGTTTCCACCTCAATGCTTCACGGTTGGGATGGAATTCTTGGGGTTGTACTCATACTTCTTCCTCCTCACAACGGTGAGTGGAGTATAGACCAAAAAGCTATATTTTTGTCTCATCAGACAACATGACCTTCTCCTATTCCTCCTCTGGATCATCCAGATGGTCATTGGACAACTTCAGATGGGCCTGGACATGCGCTGGCTTAAGCAGGGGGACCTTGCGTGCGCTGCAGGATTTTAATCCATTACGGCGTAGTGTGTTACTAATGGTTTTCTTTGAGACTGTGGTCCGAGCTCTCTTCAGGTCAATGACCAGGTCCTGCCGTGTAGTTCTGGGCTTCCTCATGATCATTGATGCCCCACGAGGTGAGATCTTGCATGGAACCCCAGACCGAGGGAGATTGACCATCATCTTGAACTTCTTCCATTTTCTAATAATTGCGCCAACAGTTGTTTCCTTCTCACCAAGCTGCTTGCCTATTGTCCTGTAGCCCATCCCAGCCTTGTGCAGGTCTACAGTTTTATCCCTTATGTCCTTACACAACTCTCGGGTATTGGCCATTGTGAAGTGGTTGGAGTCTGTTTGATTGAGTGTGTGGACCGGTGTCTTTTATACAGGTAACAAGTTCAAACAAATGCAGTTAATACAGGTAATCGGTGGAGAACAGGACGGCTTCTTAAAGAAAAACTAACAGGTCTGTGAGAGGTGGAATTCTTACTGGTTGGTAGGTGATCGAATACTTATGTTATGCAATAAAATGCAAATTAATTATTTCAAAATCATACAATGTGATTTTCTGGATTTTTTAGATTCCGTCTCTCGCAGTTGAAGTGTACCTATGGTATAAATTACAGACCTCTACATGCTTTGTAAGAAGGAATACCTGCAAAATCAGCAGTGTATCAAATACTTCTCCCCACTGTATGTTCAAGCTAATACTAACTCAATAACACAGAGTGCATCATATCACCAACCATTAATTTAATTTGTATGACTGCACTTCCCAGCTTCAGATGCAATTACTGTTATTTATTCCGTGTGGCAAACACAACATCAAATGTACAAACCATGTCTTTCACACAAAAAGGCTTGCACCTGAGCACTGTGCATTGTTCAAGAATAAATACAAAACAATGTCATCTGCATACTGAGTCATTATAAAAGGCATTCAGGCTATTTGTATTAACAGCTGGTCAAGTCTACTACCCAATGCAAAGTCAACCAGAACAGAGAGAGGGCTCATTAACAGATAAGAGATCAAGGAAATGAAGCAGAGCATCTGGCGAAATTACTTGGTCTCAAATATGAGGTGTATGGTTTAATTATCTGCTAATTCCAGTATAAGCACATTTTCTAATTTGCTTTTGCTCATCAAGCTTTTTGGGAATTAACTAATTAAAGTATCCCTAAATGTCAAGAGACAAGCACCATTCCAATATGTCAGTCAAGAGAAAATCAACAAGAAATACTTAAATAATGAAACACTATGAACTAACATTTCCAGAACCTTTTATGAGAGCGCCTCTCATGAGAGCTTGTTAATTTATATTTCTGGTCAATTTAAGCATGTTGTTATGCTAGTAGTCCAGTACCAATCTTACATATGGTCAGGCGTGTCACCCGACTTTCAAAACACTTGGAGCTCAGACAGATGACCTGGGGCCTCATTTATAAAACTTTGCGTAGGATTTGCGTCAGAAATGGCGTACGGATGAAACATAGGACGTGCGTACGCACAGAAATATTCGGATTTATAAAACCGTGCGCACGCACATCCTACGCATTTTTTCCTTAATAAATCACAGTCAATTCTAAATGTAGCGCAGCTTTTGCGGCTTCATGTCACGCCCATAGTTGCCCATAAATAGTCCTTGAAACGCCCACAAGTTAATATTCATAGATTGCGAAATAATGGCAAACATAGAGAGGAAATCAAAAAAACGTAACTTCACTCAATGTGAAGTAGAAGTTATCGTTGGCGAGGTGGAAAAGAGGAGAAAAATGTTGTTTGGAGGGCACAGTGTGGGCATAACTAATGCCAAAAAGGCACTTGAGTGGCAAAAGGTTGCAGACGCTGTAAATGCTGTAGCCTCACAACCTCGGACTGTGG
>JACXGJ010010851.1:0-21101 GCA_016801105.1 Esox niger | reverse complement strand
GACCCAGTCTCTGGCCCCACGGGCCGGTCGGTGTCTGACCCAGTCTCTGGCCCCACGGGCCGGTCGGTGTCTGACCCAGTCTCTGGCCCCACGGGCCGGTCGGTGTCTGACCCAGTCTCTGGCCCCACGGGCCGGTCGGTGTCTGACCCAGTCTCTGGCCCCACGGGCCGGTCGGTGTCTGACCCAGTCTCTGGCCCCATGGGTCCGGTTGGTGTCTGACCCAGTCTCTGGCCCCATGGGTCCGGTTGGTGTCTGACCCAGTCTCTGGCCCCATGGGTCCGGTTGGTGTCTGACCCAGTCTCTGGCCCCACGGGCCGGTTGGTGTCTGACCCAGTCTCTGGCCCCATGGGTCCGATTGGTGTCTGAACCAGGCACTGGCTCTACAGACCTGTCCAGGGCAGGAGTGGGGAGAGACATGCAGCTTTGTGCTCAGTTATAATTGTGAATGCCTCATAAATTAAAATTATAATAATACTGTTTTGTCTTTGACAGTGACATTTCTAAAGTTGATTTATTTAATATGAATCAATATCGTCTGTCCATCATGAGTTACGTGAATTAAACTCACATTTTATTGCGGTAAAGTCACTTATTGGTGGAACAACATCTCGCAGGAATATAAATACAACATTTTGTTGAAATGATTGAGGAAAATTAAATGTGTATGTCAATCTTTTGATTATATTGCATGAATCACTCATAGTTTAAAAGAGTATATAAACATTGTTTAGGGAAAAGACATCTGGAAGTGCGTTCTGTCAGATTCAGTGAAAGGCTCTTGTGTTATAACTGACTAGACATGTCTTCATTGCATTCTACTAAATTCTTTACAGAAATTCTAATTGGAGTAAATTCTGACCCCTGGTGATTGACATTCATTCTGCCAAGTGAGAGAGTGGCTTTGTCAGTCTACTAAAACAGTGGGAGAGAGGGGAAGAGAGAGAGCGGAAAAGAGATAACGACAGAAAGGGGGATGAGGGAGGTCCTTACACCATGCCAGGTTACCCAGCCAACCACAGTTGGTTGGAACAGCAGTATCTGCCATGACGCTGCTTCCATTCATCTCTGTACAGTATGTGACAACTCTAACCTTCCACCTCTGACCCCTGCAGGCTCACGAGCGTTTGGAGGATGTGAGGCTGGAGGCAGTGCAGGACAACAATGTGGAGTTGGTCACAGACATCCTGGGTGATATCACCGCCCTAAGCGTCTGTGATGAGAGCGCCGCCGAACTCTCCAAAATCCTCCAGGAGCCCCACTTCCAGGTGCGGAACCTGAAAAGTAAAGGTCGTGAGTGAAGTCATTTCTTATCTGAAATGACCTCATAAATCCTCACCTGAAATGATTGGCTAGGCTTAAAATCCAAATGATTGGTTTAGTTTAAAATCCCTCCCCCTAGCATACTGACCTCTATTCATACACCAATCAGACTGTAGAGGCGGGACTTTAATCAGAATTATGAATCATGTCAGATCAGACTTTTTTAGACGGGTAGGGGGAAATGGACAGGGAGAGAGAGGAGAGGGAGTGCGATGACTTGACTGTGACCTAAATAAATAATATTTCGATAACTTCTGTTTCTCTCTCTGTTCCCGTTTTAACGCTTCCTCATCCTCCCGCTGATCGCTTTCCTTCCCTCACATCCTCCCTCCTCTCTCTAACTCTCCAACCCCCTCAGTCTCTCCTGGAGGCCCACGACATGGTAGCCTCTAAGTGCTATGAAGCTGTGCCCCCGGCCGAGCTAACTAACGAGGCCAAGGTGAACAGTGCTCTGATGCAGGCCGACGCCGTTCGTATGATTGGCATCCGCAAGAAGGCTGGAGAACCGCTGGTGAGAGAGAAGAGCAAGGGAGAGTGCGCGTGTGTGCGCGTGTGTGTGTGCGCCTGCTTGTCTATGAGTCTGCGTCTCTCCATTCCCTGCGCTGACCGCCCGTCCTCCGTCCCCCAGGGTGTAACCTTCAGAGTGGAGAAGGACGACCTGGTCATCGCCAGAATCCTTCACGGAGGGATGATTGACAGGCAGGGTCTGCTGCACGTTGGTGACATCATAAAGGAAGTGAATGGGCGGGACGTGGGGAACAACCCCACAGAGCTGCAGGAGATGCTGAAGGACTGTAGCGGTGGGATCACTCTGAAGATACTGCCCAGTTATAGAGACGCGCCAGCCCCACCACAGGTACACGCACACACACACACAAACGCACACACACACACACACACACACACACAGACACAGGCACAGGCACAGACACACACACACACACACGCACAGACACACACACACACGCACAGACACACACACACACACACACACACACACACAGGAACATATCAAACATTTATGCTCTTGCTCTCTCTGTCCTTCTTTTTCACAAAGGGCACACACATACTCAGAAACACTAAAGTGCATTAAGCAGACCTACTGTGTACACACACACACACACACACACACACACACACACACTGCTTCTACTTGACAGATGTTGGGTGGTGGTAAGGGGCTGGTGGTAATGTTTGTCCTGGGGCCATCCCAGAATGCCCTGCTCTGGAATCCAAACCCTGGCTGGGAGGCGTATTAATAACACTCCACATGACATCTGGGCCAGCACGACACACAGACGCACACACTCACAGTCTGGTATGCGCACACACAAACGCACACGCTCACAGTGTGGTACGCACACGCACACACTCACAGTCTAGTACACAGACACACAAACGCACACACTCACGGTCTGGCATGCCTGTACATGCGCGCGCACACACACACATAAAATGGCCGGACAAGGCCGCACACACAAAACTCTGTTTTTTCTTTCTCTAATTCAAACCACCAACACTAAGCCTAACCACTAAACCATAAATCATGTTTCTAAAAACTAAAAACACATGGAATCGTACACAAATTATGTAGGTTAAATGATTTTACAGATAATCTCTCAGATAATATATATATATATATATATATATATAGGATGCAAAAATCTACAGAGAAAACATTTACTCTAACTCTAACCCATAAGCCAAAAACTGCCTTTTTTTCCTAGGAACTGTGAAAGGTCACATGTTCTTTGTGTTACTGTCGTCATGGGGATTCTTCGGAACAACATAGCCAAATCTGTACACAACCGTATACAAATACACCCAGACAGAATGACTGCCCGCTAGCCGACATCTAAGGCCTGTAAACACACAGACAACTACACTTCCTCTGACACATGCTCAGAGTCTCACATTTCACATCCAGGCCAGGTCTGGTGGTACGCCTGCATGGCTGCCAGTGTAAGCTGACACACTGCCCTAACCGCCCTGGAACGGAGTGCTTGTCGGCCGGGTGTGATCCTCTGTGCTGCCCCGAACTAGATATCCCAAAAAGTGTGTGTGTGTTTGGTAACCTGTGTGTGTGTGTGTGGGAACGGAATGGGCCTCCTGTGTTTGGCTTTGCATTATGCTTGTCTACGATGTCTTTATTTGTTGAAACCAGCCTTGACTTTCAGGCTTCACAACCTTCACTTCCATCCGCCTCACTGTGACTGCTGCACAGATACTGAAGATGGATTGTCGATCAGGTTGTAGATGCAGCTTTGACTAATGTCAAACCACCCTTTTAGGTGTACGTACAACCCCACTTCGACTACGATCCAGCCAATGACCATCTGATCCCGTGCCGAGAGGCGGGGATTAGCTTCAAGAGGCGTGACCTCCTGCAGATTGTTAACAGAGAGGACCCCAACTGGTGGCAGGTCATGATGTTTTCTCTTCCACGGATACTTGCAGTGACACATATGTCCATAAGAATATGAGTCCTTTAACATGCCATGAATTTCGACTGGTTTTCGACGTGTTGACTGACGCAGTTGTTCTGACGCCTGTCTTGCGTGCTGTCTCCTGCTCTAGGCGTGTCATGTGGTGGGTGGAGCCACCGGACTGATCCCCAGTCAGTTCCTGGAGGAGAAGAGAAAAGCATTCGTCCCTCGAGATTTTGACGGCTCAGGTTCGGCTTCAATCAATCTAATGTATTTATAAAGCACTTTTTACATCAGCTGTTGTCACAAGGTGCTTTTACAAAACAAACAGCCTGAAACCCCAAGGAGCAAGCAACAACAATGTTCAAGTACAGTGGCTAGGAAAAAGTCCCTAAGAGGGGCTGAAATTTAGGACGGAACTCAGAGAGGAACCCAGACTCAGTGGGGTAACCGGTCCTCTTCTGGCTGTGCCGGGTGAACTTTTTAAGAAAACAAGAAATGCAATAATAATTAGAAATGCAATTTGGTTGTGTCTAGAGTCAATAAATCCTCAGCCAGGTCAGAAGCGTGGCGAGAAGGCCAGGGACAACTGAGTGGAGGGGTGTGGTTATAAGTCTGGCAGCTGGAATCGTCAGGTATCGTCTTGATCTGCAACACAGCCAGGAGGGCTTTGGACAGTGGCAGCAACAAGCCTTAAAAGCCTGGTATTCGGAAGGTGTGGGCCAAGACTTCATGTCCTCCTGAGTTTGAACGGAGCAGAATACTTTTTTTAATTTTTTTTTTTTACAGTTTTACAGTAGAGGAGAGCTGACAATACTCCCCCCGGCTTCACTGTGTCTCCATTTTCCACTTTAAGCCAGATGAAATGAGCAACTCTGCCAGGGCCCTTTACATAATATACCTAGTGGCTGCTTGGATTTGAATCTGTCAGTTGCCCCGTTTGGGTTGTCCTCAGTGAGAAAGCCTTCCTTGCCTGTCCGGCTGAGGTGGGATGTGGTCAGATGGTGTGTTAAGGCTGCCACCTGGTGGCCCTGCGATGCAAGTAGCCATTTCCGTGTTCATGGGTGTGTGGTTTTCATGTGTTCAAAAGGGATTCTGTGTGGTACGCTGCCTGGGAAGAAGAAGAAGAAGATGATGTACCTGACAGCCAAGAATGCAGGTGAGCGTGGATACAGGTTTGTCACTGGAGACGCCTCTCGTGGCTCATTCTGGCGGGTTGTGCTGTTTTCTCTGTGATGGTGGTAGTTCTTCATGATGGGCTTTACGTCACCATAGGCTGACTAGCACATCCTCCTCTAAGATTAGCTGTCTGTTTTTGGTTGGGGCAGAGTTTGACCGGCACGAGCTGCAGATCTACGAGGAGGTGGCTAAGATGCCCCCATTCCAGAGGAAGACCCTGGTTCTGATCGGAGCCCAGGGGGTAGGCCGTCGCAGCCTCAAGAACCGCCTGGTGGTCCTCAACCCAACACGCTTCGGAACCACCATCCCCTGTGAGTCTATAACCATACTGTTCTAATCAAATATACAGGGCCGGCCCTAGGCATAAGTGACATAAGCGGCTGCTTAGACCCCTGACTGCCAAGGAGGGCCCAGACTACTAGGGGTGAGGGGGCCCCCCAAAAGGCTTAGGGCCCCTAAAAGGCTAGGGCCGGCACTGCATATATCTATGCTAGAACGGTCTAGAACGCTACTATATTCCCACTGCACTCTTTAAACACTCTTGTCCAACCATCTCATTTAGCTGCTTCAGCAGACTGCTTTCTGATCCGCCCCCTGGCTCAAATCCTCACGTCGTTCAAGTCCATTCTCTCTCTCCATCTCTCACGCTGTCCGCTTCTCCCGCCCCTCCCCCCTTGCCGCCTTGACGTCAGTCACCTCCCGCCGTCCCCGTGACGATGAGCTGGACGGCAACTCGTACCGGTTTGTGACGAGGACGGAGATGGAGGCAGACGTGAAGGCGGGTCGGTACCTGGAGCACGGGGAGTATGACGGGAACCTGTACGGAACCAAGATGGACTCCATCCACGAGGTGGTGAACATGGGACGCACCTGTATCCTGGACGTCAACCCACAGGTCCATGTCCAACTTGCCGCTAGGCCCATTCCTCAGCCTGTTCTAGAAATGGGCAGGAACTGTGATTTGTCATTTTTTTCTGACTTGAAAAGTGTGTAGAATGCGTAACAGAGTAAAAAAAACACAGACATACCGTAGAATTCTAAAATGAGATTTGTTGTCGGTTTCCCACTGTCTACCTGTCTGTTTCAGTCTGTCTATATATCAGTCTGTATCTGTCTGTCTGTGTGCTTTTTCTCTATCTGTCTGGTTTTATATGTGTATATGTCTGTGCCGGTTAACTGACTCTGTGTCTGTATGTGTCTGGTTGTATATGTGTATATGTCTGTGCCGGTTAACTGACTCTGTGTCTGTGTGTGTAGGCTTTGAAGGTCCTGAAGACGTCAGAATTCATGCCGTATGTTGTGTTCATCGCGGCCCCTGAGTTTGAGACGCTCAAGGCCATGCATAGAGCTGTGGTGGATGCAGGAATCACCACCAAACAACTGACAGTCAGTACCCAAGTCCTTCTGTCCTGTAGTACTTTCACATGTTGCACTCTGTCTTCCTGCTTTATTCTGGGATTTTAGGCCACTCTGATGTTTTTCATGGCACTTCTCCAAAGCACCAGTCCCCCATGTACTGTGTGCTTGTTATACACCGCTCACTCCCTGTGTCCTCTGACAGGACGTGGATCTGAGGAAGACTGTCGACGAGAGCGCTCGTATCCAGAGAGCCTACAACCACTACTTCGACCTCACCATCACCAACGACAACCTGGACCGCGCTTTTGAGACGCTTCAGGCAGCGGTCGACAAACTCTGTTCGGAACCACAGTGGGTCCCGGTCAACTGGGTCTACTGAAACCCACTGAACACTGTCTGAGCGGTCCGTTTGACCACCGAGGCAGGGGAGAAGACAGGAGGTGTTTTGTAATCTGACGGGCCTCCTCCCCCCCTAGCCCATACAGTGACACTACTCAAAAGTCAACACTACTTTTTCTACTCAAACTCAAAGGGAAAGAGTGCTTATTTATTTTAGTATTTGTAACTTTTAAAAGAAAGACCTTTCTATTCAGACCAATGTGGAATTCAAGGCTAAACATTTGGGCTATATTTTTTAATTTATTTTTTGTTGCGTTTGTTTTGTGTAGTTATTCCCCAGAGAACAAATTTTGATGGTGTTTTTTCCTCTTCGGGGACTACTTTTGAAAGACTTTATTACTGTCATCTCAATACAGGTCAAGAATGAAGATGAACAGGGGACAGGGTCACCAAGAAAATCTGTTTACACTGAGCATCGTTGCGATGACAGCTAGAGTGTCTTAGTCCGAATCCTGTGAAGCCTCGTTTTTTGATTGTTGTAGATCCCTCACCTCTCTCCCTCTCCTCAGATAAAAAAGACCCAGTGTACCCCTTGATCTGTTTATGGATTTTAACCATAGATTTAGGAATATCTACCGCTCACACATTCTAAAGAGAATGAAAAAAAAAATCTACTGAGTATCAGGTTCACAACAGTGTCCCTGTTACTTTAAAGTCATTCTTTGTCTGTTCTTTTCTTACTGGAGAATCCACTGTCTTGTTGCTATGACGATATTTGTAAATGAGATATTTTGTCCCCCATGATATTTTGCTTTGTGTTGATGTTTTCTTCTATTGGACAGACCACATCCTGTTTAGTTTTGTCTGTAAAGCCTGGCCATCTGAATACCATTCACCATATACCCTCCATCTCTAAGGTACTAGTTTTTCTAATCTGTTAATATGTTGCACGAGACAGTATTGTCCCAAAGTCCTTTTCTCCAGCGTCACACAGCGCCAAAGCCCTCTTTCACTGTTACTACATACTACACTGCCTGTTTCCTGTGGTGATTCTGAAAAACCTCCTAATTTGTGTCCAACAACAGTGTTTTAAAACACGTCTGATAGCAATATATTACAATAAATTATGTTACAATAAATTTGTATACATTCAACTGAAATTGACCTGGATTTTTGATCTGACTTTGGTTTTTGGTTGATTATAGGCTGCTTTGAGCTACATTTAGGTCATATTTATATAAGCCATTCAGATACAATGGATGGTTAGATATATACTGTATTCATGCATCATATTGGTATTAAAAAGCATTTGAGAATAGACATAAACATTCTAACAAAGTAGATAGTCGGTAGATCTACCAATATCAGCAACTTCCATTGCTCAATTGCATCACCTTTAATATATCCATAATATATAGTTTCATTTCAAAATAAGTAAGAAAATATTCTACTAGTTCATGGATGAGTATAATTAGCTTAATTACATTTTTATAACATGGTTTACATATATTTAATAATGACAAGCAAGCAACAGTATACCGCATATTATAATACATACATTTTTTTGGAATATAAAAAAAATCTGTATAGCTATTTGTCTGTACGTCTGTGCATGTAGAAACACAAAACTGTTTAAAGCGCATTTCAAAAACTAGGGGGAAACGGCAATGTTAGGGCTTTGTCACCTGCTTTTATATTGTGCAGTGAATTCTTCAATGGCTTTTAAGAAAACAAATATGATATGGTCAAATCATGGTCTTAATTCAGTCAGCACAAGGGTTCACCTGGGTTGGTGGTGCTGCTCAGCTGACTGGGAATAAATGGACAGAGCCATAATCTAATCTACAGCGGTCTGCTTATCACAAACCGCACCCTTCCTTACTGTTAGTTCCCAACCGCCACAAAGTGGAAAGCAATGCATGTTTTCATGTTCATTTGTGTGAGGGAATTAATAGCCGATCAACCTAATCAAGTGTAGACAATGGAATGTTTTTCCATGAGGCTGCACAGGATTGGTTTACAATTACACAGGATTGGTTAAAAAATATTACATTTGAGTTGTTTTGTTGAATTGAAGGGAAGTGTCTGTAATAAACTAACACACAAAGCCGCTTGTGGATTCAGCAGTTTGTGAATCAGCCGCTTGTGGATTTGATTTTTGACAAAACAACCAACCGGTGAAAATCTGGTATAATCTGTCCCTTTTTGTAAAAAAAATGTTTACATTACAACAGAAGTACAGAATTCATTAAGTGTAAAAGGCTAAAACACAACTGACACTGAATTTTCAACAAAAAAAATCATACAATTTAAACACATCAATTCATACACACAAACACACACACACACAAGATTGTACAGCTAACCTGATGGGGACACGAAAATAGAAATCGCATTCTCCCTTGCCCTAATCTTAACCCTAAACCAAACCCTAACCTAACCCTAATAAAGTAACATTTATGTCTAAACTTTACCTAGGTGTATGTATTGCATAACTCTAAACGTAACCAACAATGCCTGGACCTTAAAGAAACCCCAATTGTAACTAAAATATATTGTAAGTTTGACCCTAAACCTTGAGCCAGAAATTGACTTTTGCCTCATGGGGACCGGCAAAAGGTCTTCATGAGTCCAATTTCTTGTGGTTTTACTATACTGATGGGGACATTTCGTCCTCATGAGTATAGTTAGACCTAAAACACACACACACACACACTACCCATTATGATTATAAAGACATGTAAGTCCTTGCACTGCAATGCACATGACCAAGGGAAAAACTCTGGGGTTTCTTCCAGTCTCCGCCCATAGCTTATCAGTCTCCCTTCGCAATACCACATTGGAGGAGAGCAGGAGCTGTTCTGCCCAATGGAATGCACTCTCATCCTGTAGGGGGAGCGGCAGCGACTCAAGAGGCAGGAACTGACCATTCACCTTTAGCTTGGTTATCTGTGGGACAGATAACACAGGTATCATATAGGCTACAAAAGAAGTCCACAGAGTCCACAGAAGAATACACCATGACCACTGTCAAACAAAGTGATTTTCATTTTGGGTATAACAAACTAGAGTACTCAAAGCTATTTGTGAGAGAGTAATTTAGTTCCAGCTGATCAAGAGAGATTCATAATTATTTGCATGAAACTGACAAATGATTTGTCCAGTGATTTGAATTAAACTGTCAGGTGTTAAAGGCTTCTGTATTGAATCATGCATTGAGTAAACTGACAGGGTGAATCGTATGGTGAATTGAATTAGACTGACCAGCGTATTGAGGGCTTCCAGGATGTCAGGGCTGCATTCTCCCAGCAGAGTCAGAGAGGCATCAGGCAATGCTACAGAAACACGAGACAATGTTTGCTCTTACAAAAGTTGGTTGCGAGGACCAAGAGGAGGCAGCACACACATGCAAAATTACCTACCATCCAACGCGCTGACAAGCATGTGAGTGGCGGTCAGGTAAGGGGAGGTTGTGTTCGCCTGTAGTGGATTGGTTTGGGTTTTCTGGAGAAGCTCCAAAAGTGCACACACAGATGTGTGCTGAGTGACAGCTTCTGGGTCAGGATCCTCACCTCTACACAACCCCTCCAACTGAGAGAAGGAGAAAGAGCGCTTAAGAGATCATATCCAAACGGCACTGTGGCAAAAAGTATTGTGCGTGTTATTACAGTTTTCTAAAAACAACCCCAGAATTTGCGCCTGTCCACTGAAAGTTGTCCAAAAAAGGTTTTGTGTTTTCCCCACCAGGCCTATCCACTAAATTCACCTTGGGGAAAAAATATTACTAAAAGTACAAGCCAGCAACTAAAAGAATCAACACAGCCAAATTTATTCTGAAAGAAAACAAACGGGAAAACAAGAAACTCAACGTTGTTTTGCCTTAATAAAGTATTTGAGCTGTAAATCCTATCTGAGCAATATCTCTCCCGCCATCTCAACGCCTACTGATGCACTGATGGGGTTGGCTTAGGGTGTTTCTATTCTACTATCGTTTTATTTAGATGACCAATTGCCAGATTTCCATCACAGATAACATGGTACACTTTTCTGACAGATACTGCCCATGGCAACTGGGGTCTAAAGATGACATCTTTCCCAATGTGTACTTCAGAAGGAGAGGTGACATAGACATTCTGGATCTGTAGGTCCTTCCAGCTCAATAAACAGAATCAGATAAAAAAGTATTCAGTTGTTGGGAAGCAACTAAAACAATTCTACTATGACCAACCTCATCACCTGCTTGACAGAGAGTGCCGTGTTAGTTACTATGTAAACGACACTGTCAGCAAGTTCATAGGTTTTCCAGCTCCGTGGTCTGGCCAAAAATAATCAGTGGTTGCCCTAGTGAATGTGGTTGACTTAGTGAATGTCAACCACCTCCTAAGTAACGAGATGAATCACAGAAAAACTGGTGAAACATTCTGGCTATGGGGTAACTGCAATCACTGTGCGCTAACATGCTAACATACAAGGTCCCACCTACCATGTGTTCCAGAACCATGAGGGTGTTTCTGTCCAATAGCACTTCACGGATGTTCTTGAACAAATCATTCCGGGTCAACACTGGCAGAAGTGTAAAGTGATCAAGGTGGAACTCTAACTCCCGCAAATCTGGAGTATGGAAAAATAACCAATCAGATCTTGCCTCTTAGGGTTGCGTTTTTTAAAATAAATATCTCTGTTGTTTTTGCTTTTAATTCAAAACTTTTTCAAACATTAGAAAAGATTAGGTGGAAAATTGGAGTTGGTTAAAAATGAAAACCAATCTACAGGGTTCCATACGGGTGCAGCACTAGGCTAATTTTCTTTATTACTTCCTAATTACACATCATTGATGATATATAAGTAATGTGTGAAAAAAAACTTGATTTGTAAATTAGATTTACCAAAAAATTTACAATTGAAAAAAACGAACTCCGAACTGAACTTCCTCTACAACAAATGCTAATTCCTTGTTTATATTCATTGGGCATATTGTCATGCAGCTTAGAAACCATAGTTATATTGGTCACCAGCTACTATTTATCTTAAGGCCAGTGAAAAAGGGACCACAACTGATAACTGACATACCTCAGCCAGACACATATGAATGATGTTAATACTGAATGAACACAAACACTAACTGTTCTGCAATATGCTGAGAGGTGATCCTCCAGGAATCTCTTTCTCTGTCCACATTAAACCGTCCACAACACATAGCGTATTGAATAAATCCTCGGACGGCATAGTCTTTCCAGAGTCTGCCTCAAATCCTCCAGGGGTACCCTGCTGTAGACACAGTGCTTAAAATATACAAAGAAAAGGAGTTTATAAAAAGGGGAAAGAAAGAGAAAAGCAGTAGAGGGAATAATTAAATAACCATGTAGCAATATTCCTGTAGCCATGGGTTGGGACACATAAAAGGAAGGATGATCAAAACAGAACTACAGCTCAACACTCAAATGCACTGACCATAATGTCCATCCTTCCTGATGTCCAACTCTATGAGGCTGTAGGCGATGACAGTGTAAGGAGGTATCTCCAAGGAGACGTCACTGTCCATGTCTTTACTGCTGTTCTCTTGCACGCACACCTGATTTATACACATGTAATAACATACACGCTTACATTAACACACAATACACAAAACATATCGATCACATGACTCAATAGCACCTAGGAAACACATGACAATAAACAAGTCACACCTGGTACAACTGCCTGTCTCTCTGGCTCTCCCTATGTCGCTTTCATCCTCTTCCCATGTCTCTCTCCCTCCCCACTTCTCTCCTGTCTATCTCACCCCCTTTCTTTATCTATCACTGTTTCCCCCCCGTCTCTCTCTTCTACCTTTTTCTCTCTCATCCACCTGTTTCTCTCCCACCTCTCTCTCCCTCCCAACTCTCTCTCGCCCATCTGTCTCTCTTCCGCCTATCTCTTTCTGGCCTACCTGTCCTTCTCTCGCCCATCTGCCTCTCTCTCCCACCCCTCTCTCTCCCAGATGTCTTACCCGCCCAACTCTTTCTCTCGCCCACCTGTCTCTCTCACCCACCTGTCTGTCTCTCACTCTCATCATCACTCTCACACCAGTCTCTCTCTATTACCCTCCCTCTCCCAACTTTCTCTCCATTTCTTTCCCATTGTCTCTCTTTCTCTCTTCCGCCCTGTCTGTCTCTCTTCCGGAACCCACCTGTACGGACCGAGTCCCCAGTTTGCCCAGCAGTCCGAGAACCCCCTGGCAGGTGGTCTCCTCCTGCACCTGTTCTGAGATGGAGCAGGGGGAGGTGGTCAGGACCCTCTCCTTCAACACAGCAAACACTTCTGCTCTCTTCTGGCACTGTCGCAACAGAACATGATCCATGTCCACCATCCTGCAGACAAAGAGACATGCATGAACACGACTAGACAGAAACAGAGATGGAGAAAGAGATGCTTGTTCACCCACACATTCACCTCCGTATGTGCATGCGTTCACTATACCTGTCACTAGATGCCAGAAGTAGCTTCTGTATGTCAACTTCCTGCTTCTTCAACTTGCCGAATGATGACTGGAGCTTGGAGGAGCCACGCCCCTCCACATTGAGACTGACATTCCCAGCCTTGGCGTCCAGGTGCCCACTCAGGTTGTCTCCGAACTTCCCTTCATAGGACAGGAAGTCTATTTCAGACAACTCTGTGAACACACAGAGACGTATAGAGATTACACCCACATACACATAAGATGTGGACAGAGACACACAGCATAAGTGATTCAGGTCGGAAACCATGGACCTACGTCACCTGGAATTAACTCTTCATCCCCTAGCAACAGCTGACTGAGTGTGAAGTCTGATGGTAGATACTTTGGTTGTTGCCAGAACCAGAAGCGGTTGCGCTTGATAACCAGCGCCAAGGGAACCAGCTTGTATGAGTCATTTAGGCGGGAGACAGGGATCAGGGTTCCTTCAGGGTCGATCTGATGGACAAAGTTTGCAGTTGCCTTGGCAAACATCACTTGTGTCGGGGATGGGATGGGACCAACGCCTGGAGAAAGGCAAGAAAATGTTGTAACAAATTAGTTATGTACAGTTTATCAGAGGATCAATAGCATTTTGCCAGTCAGTCCAGACAACGCCATTCAATTCTGAGATGCAGTGAGAGGAGTCATCATTCACAGCAAGATATTGGAAAGACAGGGAATGGTAGTCCGTCCCTACAGTGGAAATAAAATAACTCTACAAAATGTTTTCAAACTGGGTCAATACAAATGAATTTGTATTTTCCTATTCTTAAATATATTTTCAATATATAATTTCAGGTATTTTACACTTTATTATATATGGATAGTAAGTAATCACAGAGCTGTCCCATAAGGGTGTAGGTTGGCTTCAAATCCATCTATATTTAAAATCTACTATGGTAAATACAGTAACCATTCCAATAGATTCATGGAGTGATTCTTGTCATTTAATATTTTTTGGGGACAAAACCATGATCCGTTTTGGTTACTCAGCATAATAAATAAGACTGGCTGATGTGCTCATTATGTTGCAGAAGATATCAAACCAATGATGAAAGGTAGATTTATCCTCACAAAGACCAGGAGTAATTAAAAATTAGTACCATGGCATCTTTGGTGATAACAAGGTCAGGACTGCTGTTTAATGTTCTGTTCAAAAGATGGCACCCTACTCTACTCAGGGCAATGTCCCGAATCCCTGCCCTGGGGAACTGGGATGGTATTTAGCTTAGAGGGAAGAATGCTGGCCCACCAACACCAATTCCAGTCTTCTCCCATACAGTGACCAACAACGCATAACTTCAGGGGAAAGACAGCAGTGATTAAACACCTCGCATCAAACACCCCAATATGGATCATGGTATCAAGTCACTGGACGAGAGAGACATCCCCTGTGCCGTCCTAATGTTAAACTTACACCATTTTACTGACAAAACACTAGTAACTACAACTATTGCCCTTCACATTCTAGCGGCTCAGATTTCATAGTATTAATATTTAAAACGACCTACTGGATGCGTTTTGGATAGAAGGGGATAGGGACTGCGATAGATGGAGAAAAAGACGACAGAGAACAGGAAGATAGGAGAGAGACGAAAGAGGAAACAATTACAATTAAAATGTTGTCCCTACAACAACGCTTCCCCCACGTTTGTGACGGATCCAGTTACTTTCAGTGTTTATAGAATCTTTTAGCAGGACAATCATATATAGATGGGATCCCTCCATTACTGTAAATAGGCTCACATTACCGGGATTGGGGGAAGGGGCGTATAAAGTGGGCATTCCGGTCAAAAAATATCTTAAGAGTGAGAGGAGCTGACCGGAGATCGAACTTAATTTTAGAGTGTTCACATAAACTCGGTGAATTTATGGCGTTCTTAAATGCACAGTTGGAATTGTTTCATGTAAATGATAACTAATCAATATTTTAATCAAAGAATTAAGAAGAATAAGCATTGTAAACCGTAAAACATGACGAATGTAAACAAGCACTACTTTGTCCTGTGTGCAATAAAAACAAAAAATCAAACCCCAAAGTAATTCAATTTGAGATGGATGCTGAGTCATAAGCCTTTAGAAAAGGTTTCTGCACAACAGCTCGTGAGCTGAATCACTGAGGTAAATAAGAACGCATGACTCGGATTTGGGAGTCCCAAGTTAACCGTTGTTATTGACATAAAGATCATAACCTCCATAATAATTCGGATTGATTACATTAGCAGTTCTACACACAGCCTGAAACATACATTCAGCAAACGTCTGTTGCGGGAAAACACTGTTCAAATAGCCTACCTGGATATACTGAGCGTTCGGCTCCTTAAAATAAACCGACGGCCTATAACTTGAATGTATCGGTTTTGCCACGCGTGAAGTCGCTCGACGAAATCCAAACTAAATTACAAGAAAGTTTTAATTTATGCTAAATATCCAAGATACAAGTTGTTAACTTCTCTTCCTCCCTTATTTAAATAATAGACTGGTAAAGTGGACAACCCGTTGAATAAGAACCGCTACTTCTTGGATTCCATTATACGCTCACCCACCCCGATATTATAGGCGGTCCAAATGTTTTTATTGTATGGATTGGAGCAGAGAGATGTCACTCTTGCGGATGCGGTTGGTCTCACGTCTTCAGTGTATTGAGTATATTTTACACTGCGTGAGTTGAGTTGGCACTAGTTGGCACATTTTAATAGACATCCCCACCCATCTTGGGGCACCGTGTCATGCATACCGTAGCCGCTAGAGAGAGGACTTTGGGCCTCTTCAGCCATGACGCCCAGATCGTTTATCTGCGGTTATTGCAACTAGATGAGCATTCAGCGTTATGTTTTTTACACAGGTATGGGGGCTGCGAGGGTGTCACGGGACTATCTGCAACACACGACTTATCAGTCACTTTAGCTTACTTTCATCGTTTCTAAACTGATTTGACTGGATATCACTATTC
Source organism: Esox niger (assembly GCA_016801105.1). Classification (NCBI taxonomy): domain Eukaryota; kingdom Metazoa; phylum Chordata; class Actinopteri; order Esociformes; family Esocidae; genus Esox; species Esox niger. The sequence goes on along the minus strand of JACXGJ010010851.1, from coordinate 5,047 downwards.
CCACCAGTGTGGCTCACTGCTTAAACACGAATTTATGTTGTGTTGCAAGCCTGATCTAGTTCCTAGACCCAAAATGTTTTTGTGTTTATAATTATACTACATTACCAGAATGAGGAAATATTTGAGTTTTTTGAATTACATAGTATTAAGGACTTGATACGGGGAAGCCCAACACGTCTACTTCTTAAATGAATTAACTAAAAACATAGAGAGTCTAGAAGCAATTCAATGGTTGTTATTGTTAAAAGGTTATTGAAAAGCAAGTGCATATAAGCCTCGGGAAATAATTATTTCACAACGTGGAACAATAATGTATCATGTGAAAACAACGTCACATATGCATCTACTAAGGTGTCGCAATAAAACGTAAACACTCGTTGAAAAAGTATGGACCAGATGTTCTAACAGGATGTTAGATACAAGGCAAACTGCATTTCACCTGTTTATGTAGCGCTTGTTGTGCTATGGATTAGATAGGGCTGTGTTCATGTATGTGTGACGTAACTGACGGTGTAGATAATGTGGGGGCAGTTTAGTGCATTATTATGATCGGGAATGCAAGGATGACTCCGGTGTTAAACTTTAAGATTATTGAACATGGACTCTGTGTACATTATTATTATTAGCCAACAAACAGTAAAAACCAAGGGATTGTAGCATTCACAAAGTAATAAATGATCAGCTTGTTTCATCATCTAAATATAGGCATTTTGATGATATGGGCATATATCTGCACATACCTAATATAGAACACAACTTTCAGGCACCCGTTCTGGCCTGACAGAGCCACGTATACAACCAGTGGCCAAAAAACCCAGAATGCAACTTTAAATAGCAGCAGCCGGCTTGATTTTCTACATAGATATCTACCAAGAAGTCCCACAAACGCATACAACCCTATATCAAATGGACCATTTTCAATCATATTCAGCTCATAACCTGACTCATGAAATGTAAAACATTGTAACAACATCGTAACATCCATTTTGTTTTACATAACCATGCTCATATAACAAAGGTTATGACAGTATGGCTTTGGAATTACAGACACAGGGACCATTTGAGTCCATGTCAGGGAACCTGATAATCATTGTCTTTTTTAAGTGATTTGAGGAGTGAGTATACAGTGCAATCACTTTTTAGGAAGTGAGAGTATGTCAACCTGAACCTTTCAACGGATATTGTTGTTCAGATTTTCTGTCCTCAAACAGTGAGAGAAATTCACATAGGTTCTCAAACATGGGGATTTGATGGTTACATTATGGGAACGTAATAGAACAGAAGGGCTTTTTATTATGCCAACTTCTCATTTTCTAGCTGTCAATGATTAACACAAAGAATGCTAACTTGCTGGGGTCCTGGTTGTGTGTTCGCCGTACTGTTGGAGAAGGACAACCATGCATCAGACCATCACAAAGACCCTTGGTCTGAACAGATAAGGCTTGGGAAGGACACTACATCAGGGTCATAAACAGTTAAATGCAGCTTTTACACCTGCAATATAAAAGCAGTAACATTTAACATGTGAGCATAAAAAATACTGGTAGCACTTTATTTTGTGCATCCCAATTGCCAGTGGTAGATGTTCTATAGATAGTGATAGAAAATAAAATCTGCTAATAAGCAACTGCCACACTTTAGGGATTAGGGAATAACGTGTGGCCAAAATATTTTTGTGATATTGTTACCAAGCGATATTCTAAGTATATATGTACATAGGAGACAGGGAGTGTCATTGAGTTTCAATGCGTGTGTATGTATGTATGGGTGACGGTGTGTGTGTGGGTGTCAATGAATGGTTTGCAAGGGGCAAATGGGTCAGCAGTATCTCTGGATCTTAGTGACCACACCCCTTCCATCCCTGAATCAATCATGCCCAAGACACTTATGAACACACTTTTACCACCCTCACCCCGCCCCTCAAAGCAATACCCCAAGTCACAGACAATTACCCATCATTCCACTGTTTATTGGTCATCATTTAACTGTATTGCTCTCTTCTATACTGATATATAGTATATGTTTACAGTACTGATGATAACAAGGCAGCATACATACTTCAATAAGACTAATAAGTAGGTCCATAAGGTTTTGTTCAATTCAGTAGATTCTGTAAGCACTGGTTAAGGAGTCAGGACTGTGATCGTACAGCAGAGCGCTTGACCTCTGGAAGTTCAATCATCCCTAGTTATAATTGTAACGTTTTGTTACACGACTCCATCACAAGCTTTTCCCTAGACGAAGAGTGACGTCACAACCATGACAGAGGCACTGCTTACTCACAAATATGTGAGAAGATTTGCATAATTATCAAAAGCAGATTATTCAGAGTAGCAGTTTTACAGCATTCCATATTAAGGCATTTTGGTGACTGGACTGCATCGGAATAACAGCGACAACATAAAATATACATTTGAGAAATATACATAGAGAATATGATAATTGATTATTGAAATTAAAGAACCCTGTTCGTGTTAAACCAAAGTAACGATGACAAAACAAAAACTGGTTCTTCCTTTTCTTTTAAAAATAGAGTCAAGTGAAAGCTTGGTTGCTTGTTTGGCCCCGCCTAACGACACAGGAAGCCCATATTTGGCCTGGGTCACCCTGACATTCAGGAGTCCACATTCACTGTGTCAGTGTCAAATGTTTTTTTCTGTAGTGGGGAAAATATCCTGACCCTAGATCTGTGCTCCTGTTGGGGTCACAGGGAGCTAAGAAGGTCAAAGGTCACCATAACACAGGGAAGTCCTCATTGCTGAACCCAGGGTCCTTCCGCTGCTCCCAGTAAGTATTAGAGCTTACCCATGTATCATCTTTTGATTTCCTGTCAAATAAACAGAACAATAATTACAAACTGTATATAACAACATACTTCAAACATAGTGAATAAAGTCAGATGTTATTGGAGAAATAACTCAACCCCCCCAGCAAAACTAGTTTACTCTGATTCCAAAGAGGTTCAAGTGGAGCATCTGTTATACAGTCAAATGCATTTGTGTGGCCTTAAACTGAGATCTCATGACTCCACAGATAACAGTATGTGTAAATGGTGTTTAGAGCAGTCAGATGCTGGGCCAACTGGCTGTTATGCACATGGCTGCCATGTGACTTCGAGAATATTTCAAAATATTCATAATTTCCCTAAAAAGTGAAGAGGCATGATGAAGTAGCTGTCTAAAGACACTTCAAAAGCAAACATTATTCATTTCATCTGTTCCAGGTGCCAAACACTATTCATTTAATCTGTTCCAGGTGCCAAACACTATTCATTCTATCTGTTCCAGGTGCCAAACACTATTCATTCCATCTGTTTCAGGTGCCAAACACTATTCATTCCATCTGTTACAGATGCCAAACACTATTCATTTCATCTGTTCCAGGTGCCAAACACTATTCATTTCATCGGCTCCAGGTGCCAAACACTATTCATTTAATCTGTTCCAGGTGCCAAACACTATTCATTTCATCTGTTCCAGGTGCCAAACACTATTCATTCCATCTGTTACAGGTGCCAAACACTATTCATTTAATCTGTTCCAGGTGCCATTTGAGCAACTCTCATTTTAGTAAAACCGTAAGACAAGCATACAGACAGACAGGCACACGCAGACAGGCACGCAGACAGGCATGCAGACAGGCACACACAGACAGGCACGCACACACAGACAGGCACGCACACACAGACAGACAGGCAGGCAGGCACACATAGACAGACAGGCAGGCACACACAGACAGGCAGGCAGGCAGGCACACACAGACAGGCAGGCAGGCAGGCACACACAGACAGGCACGCAGACAGGCATGCAGACAGGCACACACAGACAGGCACGCACACACAGACAGGCACGCACACACAGACAGACAAGCAGGCAGGCACACATAGACAGACAGGCAGGCACACACAGACAGGCAGGCAGGCACACACAGACAGGCAGGCAGGCAGGCAGGCAGGCACACACAGACAGGCAGGCAGGCAGGCACACACAGACAGGCAGGCAGGCAGGCACACACAGACAGGCAGGCAGGCAGGCAGGCAGGCACACACAGACAGGCAGGCAGGCAGGCACACACAGACAGGCAGGCAGGCGTACTCAAAGAAGCGTGGTGTGTGCATCACGTTGTTCTCTTCGAGGACTTTCCTCCTCTCTCTCTGCAGTTGCTCAATCCTCTGTTTCTGTTCCTCAGCCCCCTCAATGTTCCCTTCTTCCAAACACCTGAGAGAGAAAAGGACAAGTGGATTAGAGACAGGAAACTAAACTCAGATCTGTTGCTAGAAATGCCAAAATGTGCAATTACAGTAGCGGGATATGTGACCTGTCATGAAAACATGTCAACCAGTGGAGCACAAACAACACTGTGACCATAATCAATACTCATCTCTTTATTTTCCCATGACATCCATACTAGTAAAAATGTGCAAATTGTTACATCACACATGTACATAGCCTATAATATTCTAAATGACTTTTGTGTAATGTTTACTCAAATACCTTTTAATTAACTTCGTTTTCACTCGGTGTATTAATATGTATTAATACAAGTACAAGCCTGAGCGAGAGGAAAATAATGAGGGCTTTCTGAAACATGAATTCAAATTGAAATACAGAATCAAATATTAATACTTTTATACAAAGTGCCATCAAAGGAGTTAGACTACATGGCCTTGAGGGAGTGTCCCATTCACAAAAACAACATTTCACTCAACGAGAAAAGCACCCGACTGAAAGCCTACATGCTGTCTTAGAGCACCCGACTGAAAGCCTACATGCTGACTTAGAGCACCCGCCAACATGCTGACTTAGAGCACCCGACTGAAAGTCTACATGCTGTCTTAGAGCACTCGACTGAAAGTCTACATGCTGACTTAGAGCACCCGCCAACATGCTGACTTAGAGCACCCGACTGAAAGTCTACATGCTGACTTAGAGCACCCGACTGAAAGCCTACATGCTGACTTAGAGCACCCGACTGAAAGCCTACATGCTGACTTAGAGCACCCGACTGAAAGCCTACATGCTGACTTAGAGCACCCGCCAACATGCTG
>JACXGJ010010850.1:5156-21211 GCA_016801105.1 Esox niger | reverse complement strand
TCACCCCTCACCCCTTCACCTCACTCTCACCCCTTCACCTCACTCTCACCCCTCACCCCTTCACCTCACTCTCACCCCACTCAAATCCTTCTCACCCCTTACTTCCATAACCCTTTCACCTTACTCTCACCCCTCACCTCAATCACCCCTTTACCTCTCTCACCCTCTAATCTTTCAACCTTCACCTCGAATGTTAACCCCACAGAGCATCCTTTCAGCTTTTGCAACATTGATTAGAACCCAAAAACGGGTGGAACCACAAGGCAGAGAGCAACCACATGAATCCAGCAAAACACAGACAAAAGACACAGCCACAGACAGAATGGAAAGGCGTGCAGGCTGTCCGCCACATCAATTAAACCACATATTCCGTCTGAGAGGGGAACACAGCACACGCCACACGACTCTCGAAGATTCCCTGCTGCCATAACCTCTGTGAGGGGAGTTGGCTTTCAACAAACGCCGATGGCCTAATGCTGTTAGTTTTCCGTGGGCCGTTTGTCTGTGATGGTGATCAGAGGCTACTGACAGAGGCTGTCGGGTGTAAGGGCAGATGACAGGACTTGGTTCTAACACAACAGCACCTGTGATCCACACATTTCAACTCAGTCTATTACAGACGAGGAACATTGACCATTAAAAATGTATAAATGAACCGTAACCCCATTCCTTAACCCTGACAGATACTGCACTAACGCTTTTTATTATCCACATATTTCTAGCCATGTCTAGGACTCTATCTTTTTCTGTGAAGGCCAGTAAGGTGTCTGTAATTACCAATTAGGTCTCTGTGAAGGCCACTAAAGTCTCTGTGAAGGCCACTAAAGTCTCTGTGAAGGCCACTGAGGTATCTGTGAAGGCCACTGAGGTATCTGTGAAGGCCACTAAGGTCTCTGTGAAGGCCCCTAAGGTCTCTGTGAAGGAAACTTAAGTTAGAAGAGGAGGGATGCTTCACAAACTGAACACCCTTTTCAGTGCACTGCATTTGACCAGGGCCCCATACGGAATAATGTGTGACTTATGAGGCAATCAAAGGAATCCACCAAGTCTTTGATTTCTTCCCAGAGATTTGATGAAACACTCCACCCTCATGTTGCTTTGGGACTGTGAGCGGCAAAATGCGTTTTCCCAGCGCCTCCCCTCCGCCCTCCTCTCCACCTCCCCTCCGTTCTGCCCTGCTCCCCTCCTCTCCACCTCCCCTCCGTTCTGCCCTGCTCCCCTCCTCTCCACCTCCCCTCCGTTCTGCCCTGCTCCCCTGCTCCACCTCCCCTCCGTTCTGCCCTGCTCCCCTCCTCTCCACCTCCCCTCCGTTCTGCCCTGCTCCCCTCCTCTCCACCTCCCCTCCGTTCTGCCCTGCTTCCCTCCTCTCCACCTCCTCCCTTATTTCCCCTCTTATCTCCTCCTCTCTGCTCTCCTCTCATCTCCTCCCGTCTTTTGCGGTCCTTTCTTTTCCTCTCCACATTGGACCAGCAGATGTTCTGAGACCAGATGTGCTTTTCATTTACCAGATACTCTTAATGACACACGTCTCCGGACACGTCAGTAAATCTAGCAACAATCCTCGAGTTTAAATTTGATAAATCTATAAATGCACCGCAACGATCTTCTCACGTATTTTGCAATTACTTCACTCAGAGGTGCCTTTGAATCTTATGTCTGTGTGTTTTTGTGTCAGAATGTGTGTGAGCGTGTGTGAGGGTGTGTACTTGTCTTACATGAACCCATTCTGCCTCTGACCCCAAAAAACCTGGCACCAACTTTGTCCTTGGTCCTGAAAACATGGCTTCGAATGTCAGTGCTTTCCCCTGCAAGGTTAGACAAGGTGGAGGAGGCTACAGTAACTCACACTGTTTTTACCAGGAACCAGAAGGGTCTCTACATGCTCCGGAAACAAGATCAAAAGACCAAAGAGGATACTTCTGGAGAAACAAAGGGAGGTGGGAGGAGAGGGGGAAGGGGGAGCAAGCAGGAGACTCTTTTGTAGCAACAGCAATAACAGCATCCCTCCTCTCTCACCACCTCTTTCCCAAGCACCTTGAGGGGTCCTACCTAGTTTCTCCTCAATTACCACCCTTCTACACACACACACACACACACACACACACACACACACACACACACACACACACACACCTCTTGTCAACCTGCTCTGATTTATTTGTTTACTTTCCATGAATTCACCCCAGTCCTTTACCAGACAATGTAATGCTTTAGGAACCTTTTCCTTATTCACCCCACAAACCATGCATAGCTTTACACAGTCCTACTACCTGGCTGGATATTGTTATACTGGAATAGAAGACTAATGACTGTAAATAGAGGGGAAGGGGTGGCGAGAGAGGAGCCCTACAGGAAGGAGGTGGGAGGAGGGGGAAGCGAGAGGAGGTGGAGAGAAAAAGAGAAAGGTTGAAGAGAGAGCTAACAAAGGAGAAGAAAGGGCGATAAGGTGAGGGGGAGTGTGGTGTGAGAGAGGGAGGGAGGAAAGGGAGAGAGGGAGGTGAGAGAGGGAGAGTAAGGGAGAGGGGGAAAGGAGTGTGAGAGAGAAGGAAAGGGGTGAGAGAAGGAGAGGACAGGTAAGAGAAAGAGGGGGAGAAGTACGGGGGAAAGAGAGAGCGACGGAAGAGGGAGTGAGAGAGGGAGGAGAGGAGTGAGAGAAAGGAGGGATCAGAGAGAGTGATGGAGAGGAAGGAAAGTGGTTGTGGAGGGACAGAAAGACAGAGGGAGAAAAGAAAGAAGAGAGAACAGCCACTGCAAGCTGGGCTCCCAGGGCCCTGATGGGGTGGCAGGCTGCTGAGGACATTAAGCTCCATTTTCTGAGACACATTGAAGACTCGAGACCCCTGATTATTTTGTTGTGTACACTTGCAGAGATCCATAGCTGGAGACGCCCCTTTCTGAGGTGACGGCCGCCCACATTCAAGAGCCCCCCCCGGAGTTTGGCAAGTATGAAGACAGTTATGTAGGAACCGTATGCAGTTTCTGTTCAGTGCACCAAATCCTATACGGTTTGTCCCAAGACACGCGGGTGTAAATTCAAACATTATGGAACTGATTATGCAAACTGTGATAAGTCCATCTAGGGTTTGATTCTGCAATGCTGTCAGGGATCGACTGGACCATGGGAATACATTTGTGTGTGTGTGTGGGTGTAAGTGTGTGTGTGGTTACCTGTGTGCACGTGTGTGTGTGTACGTGGTTGTGTGTGCAAGTATGTGGTTGTGTGTGTGTATGTGTGCGTGGTTGTGTGTGCGTTATGTGGTTGTGTATGTGGGTGTGTGTGTGTACATATGCAGTTCTCTGCAGCTGGAAGACGCTTCAGAAAGTTTTCCCCCAGAAGTAGTCGGTCTGGGGCCAAATGCCATCACCTCCATCACAAACAACAAAGCCCCGGCTTGACCTCCTCACCTTTGACCTAAGGAAGAGGCCCTCAGGCAGTTGTTTCTAGGTGGTTTCCAAATGCAACCTGACACTGGAGTCATTCTGGAGTTACTTATCCAGAGCAACTTGGTTATTCGTTTCAGTTGTCTTTACCTAGTACCTTATTTTACCCCAAAAACCACTCACACAGCTATGAGAGGGATTTTAGGGTGGTGTTTGTCAAACCTTGTAGCAGGGCTCCCAAGTTAAGAGGACTACAGTTTTATGGAAATTTTAGGGACTGCAGTTTTAGGGAAATACCCCTGTTGTGACCTAGTGCAGAGTTTTGGCGGGCCAAGTCATTGGGAGCAGATGTGAAGGAAGTTACACTACTTGCCTAGCGAGCTGCGCTTTCTTTTGCTTGAGCTCAAACTGAGACTTGAACTCAGGCCATTGGACTCGCAAACGCACAAATTCCTTAATCAACGTACCCTGTTGCGCCGCTGAAAAGTGAGCGAAGGACACACTTCGGACCACAGACAGAGTGGTAGCTGCTGCAAGAGCAACTGCTAACAGCCCAGATCTTAATAGTTTGATTTATTAGGCCTTATTTCAGAATGTGCCCCCGAAACGTATTTACAGCTCGTCATCTGCAGCCCAGACAGACAGGAGGCTGGGACAGATAAGAAGTGGCTCTATTACAGGCTGTCCTGTGCCGGACAGCTCCGATCATGACCCAAAGACGATGTCCCTGAAACATCTGAACCCCTCCAACAGGGAGATAAGTGCCCCACACTCAATGAGCGAATATTGCCTCTCCAGCAACTACAACAGTTGACGCTGTGACCCGAGTGAATCAAGTCCGGCCATCACACAACCACACGCGATCATCCAAGCGGCAACCGTATCTTACCGATGGTATGCTCGACAGTGGAGTAAGAAGTGCTTACTCACGAGACCATTTACAATAAACTTGTAAAATAGTTACAAAACTATTTTTAAAAGGGTAGCACTGAAACAGAAAATCAGCGAACAGCAAAAAGACCCACGTCCAACTAAAATGCTCCTTTTGCTGCTACGATTGGGCTTTATTTCAGAGGTGGATTTTCTAGATGACATGTGTAATAATGTTTCATGTTTTTGGTAACAGACATCGGTAAAAGTTGATGGGATATTTCAGCCGGGAATCATAAAATGGCTAAATAGTGGTTTAATGCTAACTGACAGATCCCGTCCCTGCCGGATCGTTAAGTCTCATTCGTATGTTGACGCTCGTCTAGCTATTTTGCTTACCAGTTTTTCTGCTCTGTTCTGTTTGCCTGCCCGTTGCCGTTTTGTGTTCTCATCCTGTTCTCCCGTTCAGTCACAGCATTACCATCTCATTTTCACTCACCTGGAGATACCCGGAAGCCGGATCAGTCCACCACGCCCCTACCAACACTCACCTTCACGCTCCCTTGGGATTCCAGACCCGTCGTCACCCCACCATCCAGACCGGCTCGTTCTGACCTGTGTTCTGCCAGTGAACATCACCTCCTTTCTATACCTTGCGTCCGGTCTGCTTTTGGGTTCCGATCAGATCCCTGACAGTTATGTTATGAAGTTTATAATTTTTAATCAATATAATACAAAAACCTATATGAAAAGGACCTATGTGGTTTAAAAAGTTACGGCATGTCAAATCAAATCAAATCAATGTATCCGTAATAATATTCGTTTTGATATTTGATATTCATTTGAATACCTAAAATCGCACCAAAATGTTGGATTTCACTGACTGAATGTAATTATCCATTATTTATTGTGCTATAATACAGTCTATATCTTCTCAAACTTGAACATTTTTGATCACTTCATTACACTTCTATTGCATTTATCGGAACCGCATTTTTCACCTTTCACACATTTATGACGTCTGTCGATGTTTAGTGTTAAAGATTCATGGGGTTTTAAAGTAAGACGTGTCCAGTCGGTCCATGTGTTTTAGATCACGGGAAGCGAAACACAGCTGAGAAGCCTGTCTTTCGCAGTTACAGCCTGTACCTGTCACAAGCAGTACATACAGCCATAAAACCTTATCAGACCCATCCGACCACACAGTCAGTCTAACCGAACAGAACATTCTGGAAACACTGTGAGAAGAGGCTCTTGAGAACTCTCAAAAACAACGGCAGTTATAATGTGACCGCATTGGTGTGTTTCTCTTTAACTGCGCTTTAACGGCTGTCTGTGGGTAGACATGATCTGTCAGTAATATTCCATCTACAGCTGTAGTGAACAGCTAACGATTTCACTCCACAGCCTCCTATTTGTCCTCACAAACCCATTGAGTGAGAAAGTTATAAGGGAGGGAGAAGGTAGAGAGGAAGTGAGGCCCAAAATATCAAGGAACTGCAATTAAGATTTTCCTCTTCTACCATGGCTTTGCAGTTTTCTGCTGGCTCCTTCCCTGTAGCTCTGAATGATTACAGGAAGTCATTAAGATACTATCTGCTTGGTTCTTTGGTGACAGTTTGGCAGCCTGATCTGGTCAATTAGAAGTCAGCTGGTCGGATGTCCATCCTGGAGATGGCCAACTGTCTTCTGAGTTTTCTGGAGTCTGTCTACTTGCCTGAAAATTTGTTCTAATTTCTTGGAAATGAAAATCTGAAATATCTCAAGTACAAAAATATTCAGACCCTTTGTCACGAAACTCCAAATTGAGCATAGATACTTCCTGTATCAGTAAATCAACACTGAGATGTTTGTCGAACTTGACTGGAGCTCACCTGTGGCCATCTGAATTGATTGGACATGATTTAGAATGGCTCACAACTGCCTATATAAGTTCCCACAGCAAAATATTTACCAAAACATCCAAGGGAATCTTTGTAGACCTCAGGAAGGTTATAAAAAATGCTTATAGCCCCGAAAGTCGTAGCAGAGCAGACTCTTCCTAGAGCTGGCCAAACTAAGTAGCTGGGCATGGTGACCCAGTACCCAGTACCCAGTACCCACTCTAACAGAGTGTCAACATTGCTTTGCAGAGATGGGAGAACCTGGTAGAATACCAACAACCTCTGCATCACTACATCAATCATTTATTTTTGTTAGAGAAGCTAGACAGAAGCTACTGCAGAGTAAAACGCATGTGACATGCAGTCAGAAGGACTCTCTGGTTTGATGAGACCAATATCAAACTGTGAAGCTTGACTTCCATGCACTATGTCTGATGAAAACAAGGCACCACTCATCACCTGGCTAAAACAATCGCTACAGTGAAGCATGGTGGTGGGAATCTCATGCTATGGGGATGTTATTCAACAGCAGTGACTTGGTGACTGGTCAGGATTGATGGAAGTCACAGAGGTCCTCGAAGATAAACCCGCGCACAGGACCTCAGACTGAGGTGAAGATTCATCTTTCAGCACAGCAACAGCTTGAAGCACACAGCCAAAACAACACTGGTATGGAACAGGTATGTGAATGGCCTTGAGTGGCCTAGTGAAATCCCAGACTAAAAACCAATAGAACATCTCCAAGGAGACCTGAAGACCTCAGTTCACTAGCAAATCTCATTCAATATGACAAGAGCTAGAGGTACTACAATGAAGCAAGGCAAAAAGTGCCCAAACGCAGGTAGGGACATAGCCAAGTGCATTCAAAGCTGTAATCTCTGCCAAATGCGTTTCTACAAATCACTGACTATATGGTCTGAATAAAAACTATAAAGATTTCTAAAAACGTGTTTTTGCTTTGTCATCAGTGTGTGGATTGATGGATAAAATGAACATAATCTATCATACATTCAATCTACAGAGAAAGTGAAGGGGTCTGAGTACTCGCCAAAGGCAGTGCAGATGTGTGTGTTGTTTTTTAAAGGATACGGAGACAGCAGCTTGAAGCGACTATTTTGTTTGCTCAGTGGGATCTAATGGGCCCTTTGTGAATGGAACCATATGCCCTACAGTGCAGCGCACTGCCTTTAACCAGGGCTTATAGCTGCCACTGGTTTGGGGCGCAGGGGGCCTTTTGGGACGCAACCTATGACCCACCCTCAGGTGATTTTATGAGATGTGGAATTAACAAAGAAATCAATGTCAACGAAAACGCGTTAAATTGATGAGATTGGCTGGAACTGCTACTGTGGAGGTTTTGTCAATGCGTCTTGTCCGACTGAATCCCAGCCTGTGGCATGACGTAGTGCACTAAACAGGGAATAGGGTGCGATTTGGGAATGAGCCGGGCCTCATCAGAGTGGTCAGGTGCAGTTACAGACAGGCATGATGCAGCGTTCCCACGACAAGACATCCCAGCGACAGCCACGGAGCCCACAGGGTTGAGGTGGATCTGACTTGTGGAATACCACTAAGATAAAAAGCAATGTACAAGTCACAATGGCCAGTAACCTTTGGAAATAAGTGAATGAAACTATCCAATTTGAAACGTGACGTTTAATCTTGACTCGCCATTGGAAATAAATACTCGCCGTTTTATTCACCGGGACAAATCTGGACAGGCCGAATTGGCTGTGGGAGTCAGTGTTCCCCTAATCTGGGCGGAGCGGGAGTCAGGGGAAGACGGATGATGTAATGGCTGACGATGGGAGGCACCAGCCTGTTCTCATTAGGGAGAGAACGAGGATGGAGGGAGGGACAGAGATGGGGTGAAGCTACAGTTGACCGTAAGCTATGTGATGGAATCAGGAAGCATGTACAGCTGTCTGCCTGGCACCGGGACAGACTGGGGGTTTTACTTCCATTATCCCGCCCTTCCTTTCTCTCCTTCTCGCTCTATCCCATCTTCCCCTGTGCTGTCCATCTCTGTACCAGAGTCACATCAAGGCCAGGGCCAGCAACGCCTCATAGGCCTGTCTCTCTCCGCAATGAAAGTGATTTGTTCCATCCCTCTTTCCCTCCATCCCTTCATAGGGTCCCTCCCTGAAGGACCAAATACATATTAATGACTACAAAGCAACGGTGTCATCCCTTCGTAGGGTGCCTTCCTGAAGGACCAAAATCCAGTGCATATATATTGATGACACCACAGAAAGGGCCTCAGATGAGGCCGACACGGCGTGAGATCAGCCATGAGGAGGGTTTGGATGAAGAAGGTACGTGCGTTGAGGAAGGTTATGGAATGTTAATGCTTTGAGTGTGAAGGGGGCTGCCTTATCCTGTTCTTATATGGCGCAGGGTGGGCTGTAGAGCAGCGTGCCGGCGCCTTTGAACCCAACTCACTGAAGCTCCGGCCTTGAAGACACCATTATTATTCTGCATCATAATCACTTCGTGCTGCTTTATTTCAAAAGAGCTGATCTGTGTGCGTGTGTGTGTGTGTGTGTGTGTGTGTGTGTGTGTGTGTGCGTGCGTGCATGCGTGCGCGTTTGGTCCGGCGTGTGTTTCACGTGTATGTGTGTCTGAGTGTGTGTGTGTCTGTTTGCGCATGAATTTGTGTGTGTGTGTGTCTGTGTGTGTGAGTGTATCTGTGTGTGTGTATGTTTGTGGGTTTGACTGTGTGTGTATGTGTGTGTGTATGTGTATGTGTATGTGTGTGTGTGTGTGTGTGTGTGTGTGTGGGTGTGTCTGTGTGTTTCTGTGTGTGTGTCTGTAGGGGTGTGTGTGTTTATATGTGTTTGGGTGTGTCTGTGTGTCTGTGTGTATTTGTGTATGTGTGTGTCTGTGTGTGTGTGTATGTGTGTGTCTGTGTGCTTTGAAAGAGATGCTGGGCTCCTGCCTGGAAACACATGGCTGCTGGAGCTATAAACAATAATTGCTACCCTGGGCTGATGAATAGCACTCAGGTGATTTGCCTGTGTGTCTGTGTGTAGATGTATGTGTCTGTGTATGGGTGGGTGTGTGTATTTGTGTGTGTGGGGGGTTTGTCTGTTTGTGTCTGTGGGTGGGTGGGTGGGTGTGTCTGAGTGCATCTGCATGTGTGTGTCTGTGAGTAGATGTGTGTGTCTGTGTATGGGTGGGTGTGGATGAGTACAGTTTCTAAGGAACTAAACTGTGAGAGTTTGAGTTCCTGCAGCAGCTGCCTCAGGCTAGAAGCATGTTCTGTCTTCTGACCAGAAATCACTTCAGGAAATAGAGAGAAAGATTGGATGAGAGAGGGGAAAATGGGAGGAGATAAAGATGGGAGGAGAGAGAAGGGGAAGATGAGAGGAAGAGGAGAGATAAAGGAATATGGTAGGAGAGAGGAAGATGAGAGAAAGGAAAGAAAGAGAAGGATTGACAGAGAGAGACAGATAGTTTCCTTAACCTAAGGCAAATGATTAAAACAGAGGAAAGGTAGGGTGAAAGAGAGAAAAGTTAGATATTTAAACAATTTTTGTACGAGAATAATTTTAAAGGTTACATGACAAACAAAATGGTTCTGCTGAATGCTTTCATTGGCTGTCTTTCAGGATGTGGCAGGAGGCCACAGATTTGTCTGCCAGAACTCCAGATTTTCACTAAGCACCCCATCAATATTTGATTTGGTCCTCATCTTTTCTTGTGTCAAATTGTTGGTGGTATTCAACTTACTTTTTTAAAATATATTTTTGGACATTTCATTGATAGTGGAGAGAAAGTGTTGAGAACGGGTGCTGAAATACAATGGGTCTGAAGTTAGCCCGACCAGTTCTCTGTGGGCAACCATGTTAGCCTGTGACGACAGACCTCTATGAAGAGGCTACGCTCACCGAGTCCCTACCCAGTTGGTATTTTCCTCCATTTTCTGTCAGTCACAGTGGTCAGATAGTCTGCCACTATGTACAGTCTGTTCAGTGCTGATAGCGTTGACATTTCCTGACATTTTTGGTGTGTTATTTTCAATACGTGACACATGGCAGTTTCTGACCATCTTCAAGGTTTTGATTATTAGTGTGAGTCAAAGTCAGAGGGATGGTTATTTAAGCAATAAGCACCGGGGGGGGGGGGTGGTACATGGCCAATATACCATGACTAAGAGCTGTTGTTAGGCAACAGGAGGTCCAGGAAACAGCACTGGCGAATACGCACTATCACAAACCCCCAACGTGACTTCTTGCTGTTTTGAAACCAGGATCAATATTTTTGTAATTCCCATGGTTTACATTATGTCACGGATGAAAGTTGGCAGAAAGTCAGTGTTTGAACAACACAGTTTATGATTAAAAAAAATCTGTACTCAGGTGTTATAGAAATCTTCCTGATCACAGAACCAATACTTATCTCTTCCGGGGGGTAAAGCAGGAGTGTTAAACGTATAATTATTCCATATTAATTACATATTTTTGGTTTTCATTCGGGTGCGGGTTTGGGGGGCTCAGGCTGCCTCAGGCTGCCTCAGGCTGCCTCAGGCTGCCTCAGGCCTCCAATTCACAAAGTCCTCCCTGTGGGTTGGATCGGAAATCTGAGCCACAGAACCTCCTGGTTTAGCTGAGTCTTCTCTTCATCTTTTGACATTGAGGAGATTTGTGATGATATATTTTGCGGTCTGTTGTTTCAAAATGGTTGTAAAATTGAATGGCTCTTTGTTCTATTAAAATACAGATTGACCCAATTCAGCTCAACGTGCAATTTCAAGTGTCTCTTTGAACTCCAACATACTGTACTCTCCTGGAAATCTACAGTATTTCAAGTGAATGTCTGTGCTATTTGTTAAATAATTAGATTTCTTTTACCAGTTAGATCCGTTGAGAAGCAGTTGTCATTTACCAAGACACCCTGGCCTCAGACAGAAACACCTGTCAGTTACACATTCCCAACATTCCCAACACTATGCACATAGACGACTATAAGAGATCCCAGACTCAGCTGCCATACATAGAGTGCCAGTCAAAGGTTTGGACACAATGAACCACACCACAGGTGATTTCTCCAGCACTTTTTCAGAACTACATTGTTCCATATGTGTTATTTCATAGTTTGGATGTCTTTCCTGCCATTCGACAATGTGGAAAATAGTCAAAATAAAGAAAAACCCTAAAATCAGTGGGTGTGTCCAAACTTTTGACTTATACTGTGGAGAAACTGGTTCTGATTAGATTTTTTAAAAACCAGATCCCAACTGGAGTTTTTTCTTGCCTTGTCCCTTTGCTTCTTCACAACCATGGATCTGTCGCTGACACTCAGTCCTGCATACATGCAGTTCTGGTTTGGTTTAAATAGAATGTCTATCTGTGATCTTGATGCCTGAATCTCGTTTAGGTTAATTGTGAGAATCCAGGTCTGACAGAACCTGTGGAGATGTTCCAGACCTCCTCAGTGGGAGACAGCAGGACCAGGTGATCCAAGTACAGCAGACACTCTCATACCTGGAGTCGCTGACTCTTCTAATGACTTTGCCAGTTCATCTGCATGGACTTACATTACATTTGTTTTGGACTAATTGAGCATCCTGTCTCACTCCACACGCTTGAGAGAAAACATCTGTTTGCATGTTGCCAATTAGTTTTTAGTGTGCTTCAGTGTGTTTTCCCTTCAAATGTATATTAGTTAATAAAGAAATCTTGTTGCCAAATGAAATCAAATGGTTTTCTGATGTCTGCAAAACATGAATTTGTTCTTGCCTGTCAATTATGGTGTAAAGGGAAGAATATTCTGTTGTAATTTGGTAGAAAGCCAATCTGGCCTCTGTTTGGGTGTTCCTCAAGGAAATCATGTAATCTACTATTTATGATACCACTGATCATTCTGCCCAAGTTAATATTTTCAGCAAATTCCCCAGTAATTATTGGGGTCAAATATGTCTCCACGACAAACGATTGATATGATTAAACTTTGGTTTCAGCTGTAAGGGAAAGCCCCGGTATTGTGAAGTATTGTGAGTTTGGGAAGCTTTTATTTTGGAGATGTATGTGATCGTATAATGTAAGGATACCATCACACCAAGAGACCTTTAAGGTCCTTGAATTCATTCTTCTCTCAATAATTCAGGTTTGGTGATTGAAGTGTGCAAAGGGTTTTACTGACCTCTGTCATATTGCTGTCAAGGTTTGACATGTTATCTATCCAAGTATCCCCATGTTGCATGGCCAGTTTGGTATGATGGGGTTTTGGTTCCACTTCTCACAAAAATATTTGGGTTCTATGGGTTCCTCAGTGGAATTTCTAACATTATGTTATTTTTTGTTTTAAGGGTATGTTTGTACAGTGTTTCTTCACACTAAGAATCTCTGACACCCATGGATCTTTATATTTTTAGATTAATGCAATAATGTTTTTTACCATTTTAGGTATGCTCCAAATTTATTTTTGATTAATGTTCCTTCTCGATTAGCTGTTTGACGTCTTACCCCGTCTTTGCTCAAGGTTAATGCTAAGGCTGAAAACGCTGTCCCGCAGCGACTGTATTTGTTGGCTACACATTAAGTTTTAGGTAGATTTCTATACTGTTTGTACCCTGTACATCTGCATACTTGTTATGTATAATGTTGTTTGTTAGGCTGTAACGCTTCATAGATGTGTTGTGTCATTGGCCCGACTGTGAATAACAACTCTCAATAGAGAGTTGTTATTGACCTGACTGTGAAGGCTCCGACCGTGATTGATCTGAATGTGAAGGGGCTGACTGGGAATTTTATGAATGTGAAGACCCCAACCATGAATGATCTGACTGTGAAGGCTCCGACTGGGAATTTTATGAATGTGAAGACCCCAACCATGAATGATCTGACTGTGTAGGCTCCGACTGGGAATTTTATGAATGTGAAGACCCCAACCATGAATGATCTGACTGTGTAGGCTCCGACTGGGAATTTTATGAATGTGAAGGCCCCAACCATGAATTATCTGACTGTGAAGGCTCCGACCGTGATTGATCTGACTGTGAAGGGGATGACTGTGAATTTTATGAATGTGAAGGCTCCGACCATGAATGATCTGACTGTGAAGGCTGTGAGAGACACTTGATTGTTGAAGGAGTCTACAGCACTGCTGCCAATGGACCTGGTGTAGATATACCTACCAAAACAATCCCCTATGAGAAACCATTGACTAGGAACACACCCAGTTTTCGGGGGGGGGGTTGCTTCTTCACAGTAGGTGTTGATCCCCATGGCGGTTAACTGTGTCTGGTTAGTTTTCTTTTCTAGCATTCAGGTCTCAATAGACAAGTGCGTTTCCTTGTGTCTGAACAGGACATATCTCCCCTTCTAGAATGAGGACACTCTCCTCATTAAACCAACCAATCATAGATGTATGAAGTACAGAGGAAGATGTCTTCATCTGTTAAGATGGCCTCCTTATTAACTCTTTTTGAATTTGTTTGATACCAAGTAAGTATTCTCTTTGCCACCCCGCCCTATGTCTTTTACATTTACATTTGGTGGATGGAGGGATTATTTCCCTGTAACCTAAGCCCCATGTTTCCTGTAGAACAAAAAACAAGATTCTCAGTTAATTTCAGGAATTACTGTTTTCTGCTCGTTAGCCCAAATGCTGAAAAACCTAAATCCTTGTAAATTCAAAAAGGTGAAAATAACATGTATTTTTCCATTCACCTTCACAATTGAACAAACACTTGATAACACTTGTGTCATGCCACTTGAGTTGCCAGAATGTGTGGATGGCAGAGTTCTCAGAATGCTTGTTAGCATGGCGCCTGGCCTATCACATGTGAGCACACAGTAGCGTGTGGAATGTCAGTGATATTGTTCCTGGGGGCGTGGCCAGCGGCTAATCTCTCACGTTTGAAGCTCTGCCTGCTGCGCCGAGCCTCCTCCAGATGTGGGTCTGCAGTGATGGGGAGGGGTGTGGTTGGTCTGTTGTTTGGGGGAGGGGCCTGAAGCTGGACTGAAAGTGGTGGAGCTGAACAGCAGCCCGGTTTCTACCGAGCAGTTTCTTGGTGAAACGCTCTTCTTGGTGTTTCCTGTTTGGCCGCTCAAGGCAACAGTATGTATGGTGTTGAGGGGGAGGGGGCGTATGTTTGGTGTTGAGACTCCGTTAGCCGCTACGTAACAATGCGCAACAAAGGAGGTCGACGAGTAAATACCAGATCACTAACATGCAGACAATTCCTTTTTTGCAAATAAAGCTACTGTACTTGTTGCTGCTCTGTTTTCTTGCTGCAATGCCATTTCCTGTTTGTTACTTTAACTAGCTACCTTTCTGGTGCTAAATCTACGCTTTTGATGATAAAAGATAATAATGATAATCATTTTTTTTAAGAAACAGCAAAAGGAGTGAAGAATTTTCAAAAAACTACATATTTTTTACTTCTCTTGGTTGATCTGTCTTTAATATTGTGATTTAATTTAGTTGTAATTGATTAGTTCTTGCCTCAATTTACGTTTTTTAAACTAGTGTCTATTTCCATTTTCCATTTCCAAGAGAAAAATATCTGAAGCTCCAGCTAAGCATATCTTAACGTCTCTCTCTTTTTCCTCTTTCCCCTTTCTTTGTTTCTTCCTCCGTCCCTCTTTGCCTCACTCTGTATAGCACTGCATAATAGAAGGTGTTCAGGGTTGGTTAAGCATTTATCACAAGCTGCTCAAACACCCCCCCCCGATATTAATGTTGCATGTGTGCAAGTAGAGAATAGCATCACTGTAAATAACGAAGAAAGAGAGAGAAAGAGAGAGAGAGAGAGAGAGAGCGCGTGAGAAGGATTCAAGTGAAACGTCTGCCTTTCATTTCTCTCCTTCCCCTTCTCCCTCCTCTCTCCTCTCTCTTCCACTGTCCCTCTCTTTCTCACCCCCCCATCTCCCACTCTCTCTCTTTCTCACCCCCCCATCTCCCACTCTCTCAATTCATCACACCTCTCTCCTTGCCTTCATCACACCTCCTTCATGTTCCCCGTTACGTTTCTACTCTTCCTTAAAAATCTGGCCTTTTGATGGGCTTTGTTTGACAGAAGTTGCCCTAAAAGACTTTCATGCTTTCCTTCATGGCTTGCTGCTGTGCAGTTTAATGGGGGGATAATCAGGAATAGGGTTACCCCGTTTTTAATGGAGCCAATCCAACTCAAACACACAGGGACCTATCCAGTATAAACACTCAAGCCTTCTCTCTCAGTTTGCTATGGCTCGGCTGGGCCCGAGGATCCGACACGGAACATTTAGTCCGTCTCCCAAATTGCACACGGATTCCTCTTTCAGTGCACTACTTTTCACCAGGGCATTCAGAGCTTTGGTCGAATGTCAAGAACCACAGCGGGATGGAGGGGCCATTTGGAACGGAGCAGAGAACGGCCCAGTGTGTGTGAAACCATGAGATCTTGTCATTCTCGTCTGTAGGTGTAGCACATGAACTAACAGAGCGGGCCAACAGAGTGGTCCAATTCAAGTCCAGAGTGGTCCAAAGGGTGGTGGTCACCTGTGCCCAGGTCAACCTGCCGGGTCAGAAGTTCTAAGGCCAGTGCATTGATCCCTGCTATGGAGGCGGCCATCGAGGAAGGGAATAAAGGAAGTCCTGTTCCTTGTCTGAACCTAGGACTCTTCCAGCCGTCTCACCTTCTTATTTGTCTGTGAGATGGCCAAGATAAAACCCGGACGGCTTGATTACTATTTGATTTGTCATGTAGAATGGGCAACTTAACATTCATGCCTGCCTCCTTGCCTTCACCTTGACCTTGAAGCCAACAAAAGCATTTTAAAATGTCAGCAATTCAAATTAATCTCTGACTTTTCATCATGTTTTCCTGTACTGTCAGGACATTTAGTTGATTTCTGTCATAAAAACGGTAAATTAAAAGATACACACAACACGTGGGCACGCACGCACGCACACACACACACACACACACACACA
>JACXGJ010010849.1:0-21029 GCA_016801105.1 Esox niger | reverse complement strand
TGGTCTATCTGGACGGTGCTGTCCCTACAACACAGACCTCTATGAGGTGGTCTATCTGGACGGTGCTGTCCCTACAACACAGACCTCTATGAGGTGGTCTATCTGGACGGTGCTGTCCCTACAACACAGACCTCTATGAGGTGGTCTATCTGGACGGTGCTGTCCCTACAACACAGACCTCTATGAGGTGGTCTATCTGAACGGTGCTGTCCTTACAACACAGACCTCTATGAGGTGGTCTATCTGGATGGTGCTGTCCCCACAACACAGACCTCTATGAGGTGGTCTATCTGGACGGTGCTGTCCCTACAACACAGACCTCTATGAGGTGGTCTATAGCGATGGTCTTGTAGAGGACGCCACCGGGGTTGTCTTTGCCCAACTGAATGGCCATCAGGGTGCCCATGTGATCGCACAGCAGAGTGCTCGCGGTGGCCAGGGTCTCGTTCAACCAAGCATGCCTGGCCAGACCTGCCGGGGGGCACGGAGATGGTGATGGGAATGCTGGTCGGTTCAAGTCTATGTACCACAGTTGTTCCAGCGTATCGCCGCTGTTGTCCCACCTGATTTCATGATGTAGAGCTGTCCGTGGTCGGTGAAGAACACCACCACCCCAATGGCGTTGCAGCTCAGGGCGTTGATCACCATCTGATCATCGAGCGAGAACACCCACTTGAAGGTGGAGCCTCTGTCTGAGGACATCCACACCTAAACAGACCAGATGTAGATGACGGGTGTGTAAGGGCAGTATAATCGTGTCAGAATTGTTCATATTTGGTGCGTGACGGTATCATATACAGGATAATTAGTTTGGGCACAGAGTGTGTGAGCAGATACCTCTGAGCCAAACAAAATAACACTGTTGTCCAACAGGAAGATTCCTGTGGGCTGGAAGTCTAGAGGTACTGGTGGGAACGCAGTACGACGATCGAGAGGTTGCTCCTCTTTCACCCCAAACACTGACACCATGGCTCCGTTTTCCTGGGCGCATCGGCACACCAAAAATGTT
Source organism: Esox niger (assembly GCA_016801105.1). NCBI lineage: Eukaryota > Metazoa > Chordata > Actinopteri > Esociformes > Esocidae > Esox > Esox niger. Next base: position 20,020 of record JACXGJ010010849.1, on the reverse strand, counting down.
TGTGTCGAACAACACTGGTGAAACACCTCCTGCACGAATCCTTAATTTATCACACTTATTTATTTTCTCCAACCGCTATCTCAGTGTCTGCACTTAAACTTTTTTTAAGAATATACATTTGCCAATCATTCAAAGTTCTTCATTTATACAGGCCTGATCATTCTGAAGAACAAGTTTATATAATCCTGCACACCTCATATATACATAAAGGTCATACAGAAATCTGTTCAGACTCAATCTAATACATTTTGTGGAGTGGACAGATCAGACGTCACAGAAACGGTGTGTTTACGAAAGGCTATTGTCCTGTGGAAATGCTGCCGGTGTCAGCCAACAATAAGCACCACCCAACTCCATGGTAATTGGTGGATTTGAGTTTATTCCTACAAGGTACCTTAGTGTGTGAGAGCAATAGGCCAGTGTTTTGGTGGCGGTCATAGAGGAAGGACAGGTAACGTTGTTTTGGGGTCTTGGTGATTTCGGCAGTGGAGGCCTGGCAGAGGAACCACTTCTTGAAGGGGTACTTGCTGTACACACACTTAGAATTCTGCCCAGACAAATTAAAACACAACAGGGTACTATGGTGAAAAAAATTATTTACCAACCAATTTAATGACACCTACCAGGATTTCATCTTCTCCTTCATTGGAAATTAAACTGATCGTGTCATCTAAAGAAAGAGACGACACAGACTGAAACTCCTTTCCACCAAAATAATTTGTTAAAAAGTCCAAAGATATATATTTTATTTGTGATTATTATTATGCCATACCACTAAAATAGATGCGATCCGTCACACATTGAGAGGAAAACCAAATAGTTGTTGCAGAATAGTCCATCTATGAAAGACAAGTAGTCAGTTGTTAGGTGTTTCTGGGGAGGCACTTTGCCACAACTATATCTGATAAAAGCCTGAACTGACATGACTACAGACCTGAGCCAGAGCAGGAAGGAAGAGCAAGGTGAACTGAAAGAATCACAGACAAAAGTCAGTACAACAAGAAACTGTTCAGAGAATATATTAGTTGATGACGGACCATGAGCAATGTACCAACTGTATAGTCGGTGCCGAAGTATTGTGGTGGAGATCTGTCGCCAGACCCCAATGAGAGCGATTTCTTTCCAAATTAGGGGTTAAGTACAGTCAAAATTGTTGATCTGAGGTGAGGGGCTAGTGGTTAGATTCAGGATTACAAGTTAGGTTCAGGGTTAAGAAGTATTTTACTAGGCCAGAGGTTCAGATCTAAGAAGATAAGATAAGGTTTTGAATGGGTGTGATCCATTTGATCATCATGGGGGGGCAGTACAACTTTCCCTAGTGTAAGTGTGAGTGGTACATTAAGAGGGCCTGTCACAGGAGACAGCAGATCCTGGCTGATGAAGAGTCCCCGATTGGTCAGTAGGAACAGGTGACAGTTGGTCAGCTTCAGGTCTACGATGGAGATCCCCACACAGCCAGACACGCACACTGCAGAGATAGTAGGTCAGGGGTTCAAAGGTCGTTGACATGAAGACACTTGGAAATACAGGAATCACCCTCCCCTACACACAGCAAGCCTGCTCCTGCCTAGGAATGCTCCCCAGTCCCAGGCAGACCCGTATTGTAATTCTACGGATGTGGCTGAAACTGCCATCAACGCTATCAACTGACCCATAATATCACATTTAACCTATTGATCACTCCTTCTAAAATCGACACATCTCTCTGGCTTCCTTTACAAAGTCACATTCTTCTGGCTTATTCTGCATGCAACTCCATTATAGATTGCTGACTCGCACACTGATTGGGGTTGGTTTAATAGCCAAGGTTTCGCCATTATAAATTCAAAACCACTAACTCAATTACACCTCTATGCACAAAGTACATATCCCTACCTATACAGTATGTATCTAAGCTGAAATGTGACGTGTAAGATGCCCTACCTTCACTAATCAAGCTGCACAGTGTCCTGGTGGCGTTGAACCACCGTGCCTGAGAGGTGAAGGCAGAGCCAGTGACACTGAGAACCACTCCTACATGTGGAGAGGGAACACACAGGGAACATCTGTGAATGACTACAGGCAGGGGGAACACTTACTGGAAAGAATTCCAAGCAGGGGGACAACTGACTGGGAATGCTTGAGGACAGAGTTTCAAAGCATTTTGATACAAGCAGACACACTGACACAGGACCTATCAAGCGGCTGTTTTCTTAACCTGTCATTAATTAGTTACTATATAATGTAGGTTGTACTCTCCCTGCATACATTCCTTTTTTGGTATTGAGTAATGCATGTTTTCTGCGGAGCCCGGGAGGAGTAGCTAGCAGCTGCTTGTTGGAACTGGATAATCAAGATCCTAATAAAATCCTCCAATATTTCTTCTTCACCTGTGTGCGACCCTGGAGCAAAGACAGGTGCTAGCACGGCCACATCAGCTGCACAGGGACTCTGGCTGACCTGTAGCTTCAAAACATGGTGGAGGTGGGCTTCAATGATATAAGATGACACCTCCTCCCCTATTGTCCACTGAAGGATGGGCTCTGAGGGAGAGATGCCATGGCCAGTGGGTTTACGACCAACTCACTGAGGTTCATAATTAAACTGCAAACATAAACTACAACCTTAATAACTAAGAAACTGTGGATAAAAGCATCTGCCTAATGACAAAAAAATGATATGAGGTGATAGACAGTTGACACAGGTATTGCTATCAACCCAAACTCATTTGACCTAATTGTCATTAATGAAAATGTCCATTGCAGCTAGATCATGGCTGGCCATATGTGGCATGATGGACCATGAACAACAGACAGTCTATCTCTACTAAACTAACGTTGCATTTATTCAGTGTACATTCACCCTTAAGGGAAAATATGTCCTTGAGAGATTGGAAAGAATATGAGAGAAATGTAAACACCACAGGGAGATACTCATGAACTTTTGATAAAACGCTTGGTCGGAAAATTCTTTCATCCGCCGACCTGAAAAAATAAGCCACAATGCCAGAAACCGACCAGCTGAGTATACCCTTATATTCAGTTACAAAATTCTTATCAGCCAACTCTTAAAGAATATCTACGTAGTACAACATCATGTAACACACTACAGCATTCTGTTCTGACTGCCAAATGAACTGTACAACTGCATGACATGTCAGGATATTTAAATAGTAGTAATTGATTGTAAAGTACAGTAGCAATTTGGTCATATAAGCGACCCCCCCCACCCCATTCACCTCAACAACAGGCCCTCCCGATCCCTATTTCTACCTCTGGCCACATCCAGCAGCGTTCCCTTCAGTGGGTCCAGAATGGATCCCTTCTTGCTGAACATAGAGAGGCTATGGAACATACTGAACTCCACATACCATTCATCCACAGGGGCTGCCGCTATGACAATGAGGAATGGAGGTAGAGAGAAACAGAGGGACAGTAAGTGAGGACAGGTGTTAACAGGCCGGTCAAGCCTGTTAAAGGCTGCTGCAGTAGTTTTTGTGGTTGTAGTGCTACAACATAGAGTGTTCTTCAAGTAATGAATCGGCTCAATAATGATCAATAATGTTACCTGTGTTGATGGTAATGTTTTTTCTGGGGACGTTCACTCTCCAGGATGACGCATTCTAATAAACGAATTAAGGACCAATTACATTTATACTTGAAACTATGAGTTTTCATGGAATTTAGGTAATGAATCAAGCCATTGATTTGGATGGGTGCATCCCTAAATCCTAATTTTAACCCATCTTACCATAATTAACTTGAAAGCAAAGGTGGCTGAGTTAGTGCTGTTATAGATGGACATGGTTGGCACAAGGCCAGATGAGGTGTAAAGCTCTAATTGGTTCTGGTACTGTCGTGTGGAACTTCCTGGTTTCTTAGGTAACATGCAATCCACCACCTTGAATGAATTATAATAGAATAACTTAAATAGAATGTATCACATGATTGAACATTTTTCTTCATATTGATATGGTAAAGGTCTAAAACAAAACAAACCTACGTGTTAAAATGTATGTTCTTTCTAGTTCTCTTTTCACATATTTGGACATAGGGATACATCAACTTCACTTCAAAAATATGTACAGATGATGTTAACAAAATTCAGTGAATACATTGCAATCATTTATTCATAAAAAGTCCACAAAAATGCAGTACTATAGCTGAAATAGATTCAAGCCATTTCTTGTAACTGTCTATCAGACTTTTACATGGACTGGGAGGACTTTTTGCCCTCTATTCTTTACTGCTTCAACTGTGTCCTGTCCAATGTCTTTCTAAGCATGCATGGTCCCTAACAGCATTTTGATAGGATTGCGATCTGGCCTTTGACTTGGCCATTCCATGATCCTCCATTTCTTCTTTATATGCCATTGTGTGGTAGCTTTGCTTGTGCTTTCTGTTAAAGTGTTGCAAGATCCATGCTCGGTACAGCTTCAGCTTTTTGACAGATGGCCTAAAATTCTTCTCAAGAATTCTCTGGTACAATAAGAATTCATGGTTGACTCAATGATGGCCATTTTGCCAGAATTTGAGACAGAAAAGCAGTCCCACACCATAACACCATCACCCCCATGCTTGACGAATAGTATGACGTTCTTCTGCTCAAAGGCAGTGATTTGTTTTTTTCCCAAACATCGAGTATAACATTGCAGCTGTTAACAATTTTGGTTAACTTTATTTTTCAGTTTAACATGTTCACTATCCAATAAGTGAGATACCCTTTGTTATATTTATGTTTATTTTAATTGCATGAATGTTTTAAATGTTACTTCTGTTTGCTGTGATTAGTTGAATTGGGTTACCTTCAGTAAGGAATTTGGAATTTAGCTCAATATCCATGTGACCAAATACGAAAAAAACTTTCCAGGGGTGTACATACAGTAAATGTGTAGTAAGTATGGTATATAAATGTTAGTGTTGCCAGATGGGGTATTCCTTGCACAACTGAGCTATTTTTTATGAAAATGTGCTGGCAAGGGGCGTGGGCGGGTTGATCTGGGTTTTTTGGAGCCAGCGGGCAATTGTGCAGTACGCTGTCACTAAAATCATGCAACCCTGCAGGTACTAGGTATACGTGTCAGGTAGGTACTGTACAAAAAATATGAGAACTGTACTGCTTCTGGAGAACATACCAGATTTTCCAGACTGAGATACAATCGAACCCTGTTGCTTTTCACTTGTCCTGACACACATTGAAAGAACTTCTGCTCCTCTGGTTCAACTGGGTCTATATATATCAAAGTCATAGCTGTTAAACCGCAACATGTAATTTGTTCACATTCATTTGACAAAAAAGCCCCAATATTTTACTGCAGTTGCTAGCAAAGCTAATGTTATCAGTAGCTAGCTAGTTACATTTACAGCTGACCTGGTGATATGGTGTAGGTTCCTGACGTCACCCTCATTAGCAAAATGCTTAGGATGATTCGGTACACCTGTAGAAAATATTACAAAATGGTTTGTCATTTGTTGACGCTGGCTCATAGAACGAAATGTATACTGTATTAACATGCAAACATCTAACCCTAACTGAGGCAAACTCAAGCTACTACTAGCTAGCCCGATTTTTTACCTTGACCGAAGGTAGAAGATTCCCCATAATATGCCGCCCCTGAGTGTTCTTAGAGGTATTCTTACTAGCTAGTGATTTCGCAATTTTGATGTATGAATTCAATTAACTAAACGATCAAAATATTCTCCGTTTGTTTAGTGCACTTTCTTAAGGAGTTAGCATTTAATTTCCCGCGGACTAAAAACAAGGACAGCTGGAATTTGTAGTGTACTATATATCCAGAGCAGCCAGGTTTAGTTGAAATGTCCAGAAACGCCAACCCTGCACATAACACCTGAAAACTAGCCCAGCAAAATCTAATTAGTAAAACTCTGCATAGGCTAAATTTACTTGGCTACGGTTGTAAATTCTGATGTGTTGTAAATGTATATAAAAATAACTGATACTGGCCTTTCTAACACTTCCCATCACAATAGCCTGTCTCACTGCCTGAATGTCAACGGCAGGGCATAGTGAGAAGTTATACATAGTGCAGTTTGCCAGAAAATTAGAATAGGTCACAACAATGGACTAGAGAGCCCTACAAGAGAAAAAGGCTTTTTTACATTCTACTATCACTTTCAATTCATTTTAACCTGAGAAAATAAATTAACTTGAAACTTTTTTCAAAAATGATATTTTATTTGTTTAATGAAATTAACATAGTCCTGTTAGCATAGAAATAAAACCACCCTCAGCTATAAAACTCCATGAGATGGTTAGGTGACCACTGGGTGATTATCTTCTTTCCAAAACTACACTTGGAAACATACTCACCAAGCCATTGTAATTACATGTTCTTAGGTTAAAGAAAACAAGGCCACTGTCAATGGCCATCCTCATTACTAATTCATTAGCTGTATCTAAAAAGCCATAGTCTTTTAATCTTCTCAGAACCTATCCATAAAGATGCACTGTGTGATCTTAAGCTCACTAAGTTCATGTTACATTTCAGATAATTCCCCCTTCCCTCAAACAGGAAATCATTGGATGAAATAGTGCACCAAAAACAGGGATACATCTTGTCTTGTGAGCACCACTTTCACAACTACCGGCAGAAAGTATATAAAAACTCCACAGTGCATCTTTAAGGGAATACCTCTATCTAGCCTGGTCCCATACTGTGTCACAGAATTAGTTACAAATAATCTATTATGGTACTAGGTTACCACTCCAGTAACCCAAGACGTATCCATTCTTTATTAAATTATGTGTAGCCAACTTTTCCACTGAGATATTTTGGCTACAGCAGAGCAGATTAACCCTACCCCATCCTACCCATCCTCTTCTTTTTTGGGATGCAATTGTAACAGCTAATGTTCACTGATGATATTGATTTGTGTACTGTGTCCACTTGTAGAATCAGAGCCATTCCCACCTGTTTGGCAGTGTGACGTGAGTCAATCCCTTCAGCCGTTTCTCTCTCTCGGCTTCCCTGAGGTCCTTGCCACTAAGTCCACAGGGCTCAGTTGGAGAGACATTGTAGAATGCTCACATATTTGAAATGAAGTTATTTACCCAGACAGGGCCTGTCTTCATGAAACATTGCAGAGTGGAAATGCTGATCTAGGACACCTTTATGAATAAAACCACACAGACAAGAAATTACCTGATTCTAGATCAGCACTACTCTGAAATTCTTAATGAATCCTGGCACTGGTCTGTGTATTATTGGTCTCCTTGTTGTATCCAATCCCTGTGTTCTTCTTGTTTAGTCCTCTGCTTTGGCCTCCATCTCTCCATCCTCATCGTCTCCATCCACCTCCGCATTCTCCCTCTCCAGTCGCTCCAGCTGGCGGGCCAACTCTGTCTCGTCTGTGTCAGTCACAACCTTTGCCTGTAGTGGAAGAAAAAACAGAAAAATGGACCCTAAACACACTGTACTCACCCCCCTGACCAAAGTAGGGCCCCCTTCCCCACTGAACCACTTAATATATTGTGCTCACCTCCATTTGGACATTAAAGACTCCTCTCTTCTCCTCGATCTTCTCTTTGATGACAGCCATGGCCTGGTTGAGGACAGAGAGGCCTTCGGTTCGCTCCAGTGTGGTGGTGGTCATGACGTAGCGTGGCGGGGCTATAAGATTAATCTGTCAGAAAAGCATGGGTTTAGAGGAAAGGAGTGGACTACGTTTCTGTTACACACTGAGCGACTTTACCAGAAACGGACAGAGTCATCTAGGACCTAATCACTTTCAATATATATTTTTTAGTCGAGGACCAGGTTTGAACTGGGTCCGGAAAACGGCTGTCATTGTTATTTACCTTGATGGGCATGGCCTCTGTGGAACAGTCCAGGCCTGCCCTCAGGGCTTCTTTAACAGCATCAATCCCCTCATAGCCATAGCAGGCCACCTCAATGTCTGACGGAGAAATGGAAATCGGCAAGGTGGTTTCGCTGAAGTGTCATTCTAAGCCATTCCGATGATGCATTATACACTGAACAAAATTATAAACGCAACTCTTTTGTTTTTGCCACCATTTATCATGAGCTGAACTCAAAGATCTAAGACTTTCTCTATGGACACAAAATGCCAATTTCTCTCAGATATTGCTCACAAATCTGTCTAAACCTTTGTTAGTGAGCACTTCTCCTTTGCCAAGATAATCTATCCAACTCACAGGTGTGGCATATCAAGATGCTGATCAGACAGTATGAGTATTGTCCAGGTGTGCATTAGGCTGGCCACAATACAAGGCCACTAGAAAATGTTCAGTTCCACCACAAAGCACAATGCCACAGATGTCGCATGTTTTGAGGGATTGGCATGCTGACTGCTGGAATGTCCACCAGACCTGTTGCATTTGAATTGAATGTTAATTTCTCTACCATAAGCAGTCTCCAAAGGCGTTTCATAGAATTTAGCAGTACATCCAACCCGCCTCACACCCGCAGATCATGTGTAACCACACCAGCCCAGGACCTACACATCAAGCATCTTCACCTCCAAGATCGTCTGAGACCTGCCACCCGGACAGCTGCTCCAACAATTGGTTTGCATTACCAAAGAATTTCTGCACAAACTGTCAGGAATAGTCTCAGGGAAGCTCATCTGCAAGCTTGTCGTCCTCATCGGGGTCTCGACCTGACTGCTGTTTGTCGTTGTAACCGACTTGAGTGGGCAAATGCTCACATTCGATGGCGTCTGGCATCGTCCATGAAGAGAGGTGTTTTCTTCACGGACGAATCCCGGTTTTCAGTGCACAGGACAGATGGCAGACAGTGTGTATAGTGGGGTTATATTATGGGCAAACGTGTGTTATGGGCACACAGGTACATTTTATTGAAGGCATTTTGAATGCACAGAGAAAACGTGACGCAATCCTGAGGCCCATTGTTGTGCCATTCATCCACGACCATCACCCCATGTCTTTCACCAGGCATGTCACCCATTAAGCATGTTTGGGATGCCCTGGATCGGCGTATACGACAGCGTATTCCAGGTCCTGCCAATATCCAGCAACTTTGCACAGCCACTGAAGAGGAGTGGACCAACATTCAACTGGCTACAATCAACAACCTAATCAACTCTATGCGAAGGAGATGTGTTGCACTGCATGAGGCAAGTGGTGGTCACACCAGATACTAACTGGTTATCGGACCCCCCGGACCCCCCAATATAGTGAATCTGCACATTTTCAATTGGCCTTTTATTGTGGCCAGCCTAAGGCACACCTGTGCAATACTCATGCTGTCTGTGATCAGCATCTAGATATGCCACACGTGCGAGGTGGATGGATTCTCGGCAAAGGAGAAGTGCTCACTAACACAGATTTAGACAGATTTGTGAACAATATTTGAGAGAAATAGGCATTTTGTGTACATAAAGTCTTAGATCTATGAGTTCAGCTCATGATAAATGGGGGCAAAAATGCAATTGTTGCATTTATAATTTTGTTTAGTGTAACTACAGTTACACTACAATGTAACTACAGTTACACTACAGTGTAACTACATATATTTTTCAAGAGACAATAAAATGTCTCGGTTTTAACATTTGATATCTAGTCTATTGAATATAGGGTTTAAATGATTTGCACATCATTGCATTCCAATTTTATTCACATTTTACGCAGTTTCAAAAGTATTTGGGAAACTGGGTTTAAATAAGCATACAGTCCCAATATACAGCCTGTTGTAAAGCACCTTTGTCAGGGATAACAGCTTTGAGTCATCTTGGGGTTGCCAGTTCGGCTGCATGTGAGCAGTTTCTCCAACTCTACCATAAAATCCTTGGACTACATGGCTTGAGTTTTGAGCTGACATACACTGTGATGTGTGGGACCTCATATAGGAGGGGGTGCACCTTTCAATTGAATGTCCAATCAATTGAATTTGCCACAGACAGACCGATCCAAGTTCTAGTACATTTTCTATGGCTGAATCGTTGAGTGTACATACCTGCCCTGATTTTGACAGCCTGTGGGGTGAGTCTTCTGTTAATGTTGTCAATGAGGACAGCCTTCTCCTCCTCTGTCAGGTCCAAACAATCCAAAATGGCTGGGTCCCTGTTGACCAAAAACACCCAAGGCATATTAGCACACTTAATCCTAGGGTATTCAAGGCAATGGCCAAACCAAATAGTCACTAATCACTTGATTAATGGATAGTCTGTCTTGGATAAAATAGCAGAGAACATTTCATTGATGGATTTTTCTCAAAACTCAAGAAAAATGAACAATGTAAAGTTAGATTTTCATGGACAAGAGAATCCCATCAACCAATCCACACCAGAATGTCCATACTCACGCCACAGCCTGTTTGAAGACATCGTAGGCTCCGTAACCAGGTCGCTTGTATTTCTCATCAAACACCCAGGCGGTGCGTGTGAACAGGCTCTCCAGTTGCTCATCTTTGGTGTACTCCAGAACCTCAGCCACATGCCTCAATATACTGTAGACCTGTCATCACACACACACACACAGACAGACACATAAACAAACAGAGATTAGCTAGAGAAAAAATATAATCTCCAACAAATCCAGAAGCATAACCGGAACTTCTGCATTTTCAGCCCAGGGAAAAAGATGGTATTGTACTAGCGGACAACCGAACATGGGTCATAGACATAATTTGAGAACATACTGTTTTGGATTTGGTAAATTTGTCTTCACACTTGATTGCCTCTTCAGGTGAAACTCTTCTCTTGGACAGATCGATGTAGCCTAAAGACAAATAAATGGAAAAGGGCACTAAACCAATTTGCACCTCCAACATGCACCTCTTTATTACAATGGGCACAAGACCACCAGCCTGGTCCCAGATCTGTTTGTACTTTATTGCCAAAGCCTATTGACATCTGTGACAGAAGTTAGCAAAACAGGCTCAACAGATCTGTAACCAGACTACAAGACAACCAGATGTGCATTCCTCCTCTCACCCTTCTCCTTATCCACTCGGATGACAACCACACACTCATTGCGTCCGATCCGAATGAGTTTATTGATGGAGCGGATACGTCTGCGAGACAACTCACTAAGAAGGATCATGCCTTCAATGTTGTTGTACTCAAGTAGGCTGACATAGGCGCCCATCTCTGCGATAGAGCGTACGTTGACCATCACCACATCTTCCACTTCTGGAAACCTGTGCTGGTAGAATCTACAGCTGAGAGACGGCATCTTGCTCTCTGTAGATAAGAGATCATATCATTTGTGAATGTAATGCTGATGAGGGTTTAGTGTATTCTCTTTGTATCATATTGAATATCGTCAGACGTCTGGAATTGCCCTAGTGTCGATACTTGCAAAATGTAGATCGATAAACAGTAATTTATCAAAAGGTAGATCAATTTCAACTGAACTAGTAGCTAAGGATCAGTACATACGTTGGCTAGCAGTAGCAAACAGCTGCCACAGTGACTGTTGATTTAAAAAATATGAATAATTTGTTAGCTCTATCTAGCTTCAATTCTAGGGAAGGAAATGAACTACGTTTTAAATACAACTAAACTATATCTAGAAAGAAGACCTTAAAAAGAGCAACATCTGGATACGGCTGCTAATGTTAGCTAGCTAGGTAGGACACTGTTGAACGTTAACCCTCTTCGTGCCTTTATCCCCATACACCACCATTCATTCATTACTTAATTCAAAACTTGGCACCCACACGCTGTACTCACCTTATGAATTCAGATAATATATCCAAAACTTGAGAGGCAATTATTTTTATATTTAAATTCCAAGCTCATACATTAAAATGTACGTCTAAGCTGAAATGATTCACAATTTAACTATTTCATCAGCAAGCGCGAAATTGTGAGCTAACCCGGAAGCGGAACTGGAAATGCATGTGCACACGACTAGAAGATTACGGGTCACGTCTAAATGAACATGCTTACATTGGACCCAGACTTCTCACTTAATAGCTAAGCTAGACAAAGGCAAATAAAGATTTGTTTATAGCAATGGGTGCCCGAATTAACGTGACTTGCCAATTTGCTAACGTCAATGCCTCTGGGTTTCGTGTGGTTATTAAGTCGGTGTGAGTGTCAAGAGCACGGTGTTACACCGCAATAAAGTGTAAATGGACTGTAGCCTACCATTGAACAGCCTAAAACATTTGGGCTGCATCTGGTTGTAGCGAACGTGGCAGTTGTTTAATACTTCTTTTTTTTGCCATGACACATAAATACCGTCAGTATTTCGAGATGGTAGAGCTGTGTTCTATCTATCCACAAGGTGTCGCCATGTGTGTGTTTTAAAATAAATGAAATAACTTCCACCCCAATGATATGGAAAGACTGGTAACATTTATCCTTTGCTCCATTGCAGACGTTCACTTTCTATGCATTTTGTTTACAATTGATTGACATAAAAACAGCCACTTAAGGACATTGACAAACTCAAAAGCCACTCCAGCTTGGTCTTGGCTGTGTGCTTCGGTCATTGTACTGGAAGAGAACTGCATAGGTGATCTGGATCATTTTCATTTAAATACAAATTTTTCTTTGCTGGCCTTCTAGGCAGAGTTCTTTTTGCCCATCTTAATCTATTGTGCTAATGATATGTAGATATTCAATCTGCTGTTTCCAGCTACAATAGTAATTTACAACATCAACATTGTCTACTATATTTCATGTTATTTTAATGGACAAAAGTACTCTACTTTCAAAAACAAGGCCATTCCAACAAGTGACCCCAAACTTTTGAATGGTGATGTACATCCTTTTAACCATTTAACACACCCGTAGATGGCTACATCTGTTAAACTGAGCATTTTGAATGGTCATGGGTATTACTGTACACCCCCCCCCCCCAAAAAAAGGAGTGACTTGACTTGTAATACTGCAGTTACTTGTAAAACATTGTAATACTGCAGTTAGATCTTTTAGAGATGGATATTATCATTACATTAAAATGGCTTAACTTAGACTTATGTTCTGATATTGAAGAGCCCATCAATTCTGACCCCACTGGATCAATCTGTAGCCTCAAAGCAGTCACTTCGGGCATCACTGTACATTCCTATCATTTCTACAGCAGTGCTAAAGAAATGAAAGAACCTTCCAATTCCTCTATTCCTCTAGTCATAGACTCACTTGAATAATCCATACAAAACCAACTTCAGAAAGAAAAGGTGATTTTTAATAATACAGTAATTTTACATTCATTAGTTCTACTTCCAGTTAACAACTCGAATCTACATAGTGTATACTGTACAGACGGAAGGGATTGAACAAGACTGGTACCAGATCTGAATGAATTCCCAAACCTCAGAATTGGGTGTTGATCTTCGATCCGTTTTCCCTTTTAAATCATAATGAATAATACAATAGACAGGGCAGGCCTGATCCTAGACCAGTCACACCAACAGATCTGGTATCAGGCTGGTACAGAGCAAGTCCAGGAGACGGTACCAGTGGAACACCAAGTAAACCTCAGTTCTGGTTCCAGTTTCTGAACCAGATAAAATGAGGAACAGAAGAATGGCTGGGGATCATATTATTGTTGCATTACTCTGTACTTGACCAATCTACCTTTAGCCTTACAAATGCAGACACGTCAAATGTTAACATGCACCATTATCTTCAGTAACACAACATTCATTGGAACAACGTAACCATGTAAAACAGATCATTGTTAAGACCATTTTCCATTGTGTCTACAGGAGATAATGCTTGCATTTTAAGTTGATAGTTCTGCCCCTCGTGCGCGCGTGCACAATCTGACATTCTAATCAAGGGCAAACTCCAACTGATGATCACAGAAAAACAACATGCAAAAACAAACATACAAAAAATATATTAGGCCAACCATTTCCCCTGCTCCTAAAGCATTCAGGCTTGTATCGGTTCACCTTCACAGACCCAGATCAGAGTAGAATGAACATTTCAATAACAGCTCTAAAAACACAGACAAAATAAATCACACATTTAAAATCTCATGTGGTGAAAACCATTGGATTAAAATGACAGCATAGCTGGATGGTTTATAATGCATTTCAGTGGATTAGAAAATGCTTTAATTTCAAACAATGTATTGATAAACTATTGATTATTAAAATAATCCCACATACAGCGGTGCTCAGATGATCCTTAGCATTTTCTGTGAATAAAATACTGCTGGTTACAAGTCTCATAGAAACAGAACTCAAGTTCTATGGCTACATTCCTACAATGTAGCACAGGAAGAATGCATGATAAATACTGAGATAGAGAAAATGAAGACCAAGAAAAACAAAGTTACCCCTGAAAGTTTTAGTTTCATAACTGTAAAAACACCTAACAATCTTGCTTCTTTATCATCACTGGTGGATTAAGTCCAGTGATTTTGGATAGGCCCGTTTACTATGTAGTTATGACCCACAGTGCTTGGGTGGAAGTGAGAGGTGAAGGGGTAAAGTTAGTGTCTCCATGACCCTTTTCACTCTTCCCGGAGATAGCACAGCATAGGTTTGGTTGGCCCAACAGGGTTAAAGGCCAACAAATCAGAACCGGTGTCTAAAAGGCATCTCTAAGATCAGCATGTGCAGTAGTCAGAGGTGTAGAAAGTACAAAATAAAAGTACCTGCCCAGTCTTCACTAGTACTTGTACTTGTACAGTTCGCACCTGTTCGTTCACACAGAAACTGAAATATTTAAAATAAATTGTGTTTGCTGTTTTGGGTCACATTTTGATCAAACTTGCCGAGTGTAACTCTTGACTGAACCTGCCCGAGCAGTTAATGTAACGCTACTCCTGGGTGCCATTAGCTCTCAGGCGTTTTATTAGGTGAGAAAATCCCCATCCAGGATGACAGTGATATCAGCCGTCGCCTGACCCCATTCCCAGAGGCTGCAAGGGAGGTCAACAGCAACTCGGCACCAACACTCAAGGCGATACTGAACTGACAGACATCCGACCGAGCAGCAGAGCAGAGGTAACAATGACCAGTGTGCTGTCCTGTAGGAGAGCCGTTTACTGACTGGATGTTACGTCACAGAAGCTATGGATTCTACTCATCATTCATCGAAACCGTCTTAAAAATATATTTACAATCATAAATAGGTATCATAAGCAGGATGGGAGCAATAACTCCATTTCTGCCAGCAAGTGCCAAGTCTTTTCATACTTTTCATGTGGAATGTGAACAGTTCATTTAGTCAAGAGAAATACAGCAATGAGAAAAAGGACAAAAGAAAAATGATCAGAGCAACAATTCAATCATTCATTTTCCCAGGCAGGCGAAGAGCTTGGCTCAGTTCAGTTCTGTCCAGCATCATAAGTAGTGAAGCATTTTTAGTGAATTATAGATTCAGGAACTTCCACAAGCCTCTCACTGTGTTTCTGGTCAGAGAATATTGTCAAGGCTAATGTTCAGCTAATAAGTCTTGCCCAAGAAACTACTGTCCACAGTCCAGGGTCTTTGTCACTTCACTGAACCAAGGAGTAGTGTGTTGAGTCAGCCAAGCGGTGTGTGTCTCCGTATGCAGATTTCAGGTTGTGTGTGTGTGTGTGTGTGTGTGTGTGTGTGTGTGTGTGTGTGTGTGTGTGTGTGTGAGACACTGGCCCAGCCCTCAGCGCAGCCAGGACGAGGGCACCCATTGTGGCTCTGTATCCAGTTTGTTGATGAGCCTCAGCAGCTCTTGATAGGCCTTGTCCTGGTCCGTGTTCACGATTGCGGCGTCGAACAGGTGGCCGAAGTTCTGCTCCATCTCACGGGCCTTCTCGATGATGTCGCGCAGCTCCTCCGGCTTATAATGAAAAAAGGGGTGGGTGATGAGAGCGGGAAGAACGAGCACATTTCACCACAATAGCTTTAAGGGAATGGAAACAGAGCAAGATGAGGAGTGTCAACAGGACTCACTACCTTTGGGTTCTTGCTCTCCTTCGCCAAGAGGGCTCGCAGCCGTTCCTGGGAGGGCGGAGCTATGAAGATGATATAAGGCTTCAGGTCTGAGCTGCGCAGAGTCTTCAAGGACTGGGAGGAGGAGGAGAGGACCGGGTCAGACACGGCAACAATAGCAACAAAAACAGATTTGGCTCCGTGTTCCCATTATTTTACCTGTCCGTCTTCCAATCCCTGTCTGCAACCTCCTCACCACTGTATATCCCCATCAATTCCTCTCAACAGTATACACCATGCAGACAGAATTCACCCCCCCCCCCCACCCACCTCCCTCCTCTCACATCCTACCTGCGTGTGAAGACAGAGCAGGCAGATCTTGCCCGTGTTGATGAGCTGGCGAACTGAGTCGGTGCTGGTCCCGTACAGATTCTTCTCGAACTCTCCCGACTCGATGAATTTCCCGGCGGCTGCATCCATGTCGAAGGCCTGGCGGGAGACGAAGTGGTAGTCCCTCCCATTCACCTCCACATCACGCCTGTTCCGTGTCGTGTCTGGAATTCCGTTTTGGAATAGACAGATGACACAATCGTTAGGTCCCTGAAATCATCAGCCCTAACTGATGCCCTGTTCCTAGAACCTGTTAAATATTTACTACTGAACACCTGCATGCTTCCTCCTGATAACATGGGAAATGAAAAAGTCTGAAGTATGAAGCCTTCTTAGAGGGACAAACAGGTGGGGAGTTTAAACATTTACAAAATAGAGTACACACACTTCTACATTACAAACAGGGTCACACTTACGCGGGACAGCGCCCCCAAATCTGTCCGGCTCGCTGGACAGCAGCCTCTGTCTCAGCTCGTTCTGCCCACAGTTGGGTGGACCAATCAGGGCGATTGGCCGCTTGCGATTGGCTGGCTGGTGATAGAGAGCCATCTCTTCATAGGTCAGGATTTCCTCATTGTCATAGTCTGGGAGGAGAAGAAAAATAACTTCTTTTTAAACAGCAGTCACATATTGGACTAAAGAGACACAAATTAGAGCTGAACAAGCCTTCAACTATATGCCAACATGGCCTTTATGTTGACTCAACGTGAGGGACTGATCTAAACAGGCCCGCTTTGGCTATTTTTTATTGCTGAGGTTGAAATATTTTAGAGACCATAAGAAAAACGACTATCATTCAATGCTGTGATGATGGGGGAAGAGTAAGTGGGAGCACTTCCACGTGCATAAGCATTATATCAAGCAGCGTTTGCACATTCCAGAAGCAGAGACACACCGCTAGCAGGGCCGTGCCCACCAAGCCATTCAGACCAGGAGTGCTGATCTAGGATCTGCGGTCGGTAGACATCTTAGTTACCCTGACCTCCAAGGTCAGCCTGGAGCGAGGGCAGGGTACGGACACCGTCACAGGGTCCTTCCTCCAGCCAACTGGGCCTTACCATCGTTCTGCTTGCCGTTAAAGAGGAGCTTCTTCCGCTTCTTCTTGTTCTTCTTAGCGCACCACAGCTTCCCAGACTTCTCTGGCTCCTTGTCCTCTTCGATGGTCTGCTTCATGGCCTCCCTCTGCTGCTGGAAGCTCTTGCCTGCATTTGGCGACAGACACGTTAAACTCTCCTCTGCACCAGAGTGTCCAACCTGAAACTTGGCTCATTGCGTCTGAGTGTACCTGGGACCAGCCCGGCCAGAGGCTGGTTGTCCTCATCCCCGTCCCTGTAGGCCTGCCACCAGTTGGGGTCGTCCTGGCTGATGATGTGGAGGATGTCCCCCTTCTGGAAGGACAGGCCCAGCTCCCTGCACGGCACGTACGGGTCATCAGACGGGTCGTAGTCAAAGTGAGCCTTCACGTGGACCTGGCGGAACAGAGCAAACACCACTTGACCGCCTTGTCCTGGAACCGGCGACCGTTCATATCGACACGGTGATATTCAACATCAACAGGCGTTCTGGGAAATAAACAACTTGATCGTGACGGACATCTCGGGCCAGGGCAGGACTGGGGCCGTTTGACGCAAAGGTGTGTCTTTACGTACCACGGTCTCCTTGACGGGCGGGGGTTTGGTCTGGGGGCTGGGGATGAGGACGAAGGTCAGGTTGCCGTGCATTTCGGCGAGGATGTCGAAAACCTCATTGACGTCCTTCCCCCTGATCTCCACCCCATTGATCTCTAGGATCTCGTCTCCTTCGTGGAGGAGCCCGCTGCGCTCCGCTGCCCCGCCCTTTACAATGCGGCTTATGATCACGCTGTCCATGTCGTTGCGCACGGTCGCTCCCTGGCGCACACGGACAGACAGAAACCCAGGTTAGTTGAAGGTGATTAAGGAAATGGATTTGTCATTTTCGTTTGTGCGAAGCAAAAAACATCGGTTAGAAAGTAAGAAAGTGTGCTGTTGAAGGAGCACCTAATAAATGTATTACAGAAAATGACCAAAAAACACATTTTACAAAACACATTCTAAAAAAACAACAACGCAGAAGCAGAAGTACACAAACATTCCCAGATGAAGACGAAGAAGGTTTTATTGGAGAACAACCGTCACATGACATGCTAGTGGAGTGATTTAATAGGCTGTCTTACCAGTGGGATGTCCCTGGCCTTCTCAATGCCAACTATCTTGACGGTCTCCCCTCCCCACTGGGTGAGAGTCTCACCCGGGCCGTCTGGGGTCAGGGGCTCCAGCTGCATTTCCTGCTCCGCCACACCGTCATGGGCCAGCAGCACAGCCTGGGGAGGGACAGGAAGCAGCAGTCAGACCTAAACTGATGTAGTAGTTACCCCAGTAGAACACTGACGCAGCACACAAATCAACTCAGCGGCCTGGTGGTTACTGTCAGGCCAGAAGATGGACCTCTGTTCGGACCTCTGGTACAGTCATGCCGGAGCTCATAGTCACTAGTATTTCCAGAGTTCCTGGAGCATCCATGAAGACCAACATTACAAGAAATCTGCAGTTAGTAGAATCCCAGCTGTTAGTTTGAGGTAAATTAACTTTTTCCTTGGACAGGGGAGGAGATACAGGGATCAAGGGGAAGGCGACTTGCCCCTAATGTGTGAAGTCACTGGTAGTGTTTGCAACAATTCAACAGAGATTAAGACCTGTCCTGATAACAGCTCCTGTTACTCCCATGCATTCCCACTACAAGGTTTTTGGAGGCAGAGAAAAACAATCAGGCGACAAATATGGAACAGCGTTTGGGTCAGGACTGATATGATATGTCACTCAATTTCACAGTACAGGCTTGTCATTGTATCACTTGGCATTATGGAATGCTTATTGACTAGCCGTCTACAGTGAACAGTTTACTATTCCTAGCTAGAAACATAGATTGGGACTTAACATTGGTTTTATTATTCATGTGATCAATTGTAGTCAGTGATGGAAATACACTTTGTTTGTTTTGACATATTTTATTATTCTTCCAGTGAGTCTCCCTGACAATTGTAAACAGTAACACAACGGGAATCAATATATAGATTTATTCTTCAGTAGAGTATTCTCTGATGTGATAGATTCACATGAGGAACACCTGTTTTACTCCACTGAAAGGATCATCTTTGTTAATTTATCACCCTCCATATTGTGTCAAAAGAATTGAGGATTATATTATGATAATTCTTTAGCTATATCTGCCATTCCTACACTCACTCATGTGAGAGTAAACTGGATCAGAAATCCCAGACATCTGGACCCCATATTGACTAAGCGCTGCAGAGTGGGTAGTGCTCTATCATGTTCTGACTTCTGAATCATGATGAAAGACTAAATGGACAGATCCTGAATCAGCACTCCTGCTCTGAGGCTTTGTGGATATTGGCTGAGAGCTTTGAAATGCCCTCTGTAAAGACACAGATTCAACAACTGTACCAACACTGTCCTAACCTGAACAAACCCAGTCCAGAGTCAAGTTACAAAGAGACAGAAATGCACTATATAACAGACACGGGTTACCCAGACACACAGCTCTCACATCGACAGGTTAACCAACACCCAGACACACAGCTCTCACACCAAAAGGTTAACCAACACCCAGACACACAGCTCTCACACCGACAGGTTAACCAACACCCAGACACACAGCTCTCACACCGACAGGTTAACCAACACCCAGACACACAGCTCTCACACCGACAGGTTAACCAACACCCAGGCACACAGCTCTCACACCGACAGGTTAACCAACACCCAGACACACAGCTCTCACACCGACAGGTTA
>JACXGJ010010848.1:0-21034 GCA_016801105.1 Esox niger | reverse complement strand
TAAGACAATGTATTAACCCCTCCATTAATCCAACCGAACTGTCCCGTTCCATCCCTTTAAGACAATGTATTAACCCCTCCATTAATCCAACCGAACTGTCCTGTTCCATCCCTTTAAGACAATGTATTAACCCCTCCATCAATCCAACCGAACTGTCCTGTTACATCCCTTTAAGACAATGTATTAACCCCTCCATCAATCCAACCGAACTGTTCCGTTCCATCCCTTACAGGCTTAGCCAACGGAAGCATAATGACGTATGCCAGCTGCTTGGAGTCACAGTGGATATTATAAATATTTTAAAAATTCTCCCCACAGGATCCAGATATGCATTTAAGCATCATGAGGGATTATTTAGGAAGGTGGATACAACGTTTATTTAGTGGGGATGGAAGCAACTGACCATCAGCACCCCACAAAGTACACTACCTCTGACCAGAGCCCTATTGTCTATTTGGAGTAAAGGCATCAATGGATGGGTGTGGGGAGCAACTGACTGAGGAGTGGGTCGTGGCGTGGTTATGGAAAGTCCACCAGCATCTTGCACTCCTTCTACATTGAATTTGTGCCCAGTGTGTCACACTGGTTACACCACCAGTGGTGAAACACTCCACAGGCCCACCCAATGAGGACAACTAGCATGCTGCAATACCTGGGGGGCAGGTTCCGTGTATCTACATCTGGGTTAAGCCACCAGCATTGAGGATTTCCACTTCCTATTTCCTAACAATCTCAGAAAGAGTGTGTTCGTGTGTGTTGGTCTTTGAAATGTACATTTTCAAACAGAATGGATTTTTTGTATTCATATATATGTATATATATATATATATATATATTGCATGAGGACCTTTGAAGCCACAGATGAAAGGTTTTGGATCATCAGGAAGAGACATAAGCTATTTCTTATTCAGCATGGCTACTCCCCAACCAGACAGGCAGCCAGACAGAAAGACAAGACAGCGGGGGTCCGAGTCTGTCAGAGTAGAGCTGAGTAGACTCCATCGTCAAAAGCAAGCAGTCGGACTATGACAATGCTTTTCATCAGGGGCCTGCAGTTGAAGATGAAGTCTGCCTTGCTCTCCACTCCCTCCTGCATCTGGGAGTTGGCTGGTTAGCACGGGTGATAAGAGGAGAAGGTCGACATCACCAGCAGGATCATGAAGAGGGGAGCGTGCCTGACATACTGATCTGCTTAATGAGCACAGATATAACCTCAGGGGAAACTGAGGGAGAGTTGAATTTGAGTGTGAAGCTAAGCAATAACCTAAGGCGAGGATAGGCAATTAGATCCAGCTGCAGGCTGATTTTTCGGGGGGTTCAGAACAGTGTTTCTATCTATAGCCTGAGGACTTCTGCTCTTCCATGTAATGTTAAGTATGTTTTTGTCTTATTCTATTGTTGTCTGGTGGTATATTTTGCTTGTTAGTGCAATCTACTTTCAGTACTATTTTACCAAAACAGTGCATGAACTGTGAACTGCTGACTTAGCATAACTTCATGCTAGTTAGCTGTTGACACAATTAGCTTTCAGGGACAGAGCAATTTGTCACCGCTTTTGTAATTAGTGCCAGAATTTGCAGGTAGAGGGGTTTCACCTCTGCAAGTGAATAATCAATTCCCGTTACCATTAAATTCTCCCCAATTCTGGAAGTAGCATAATTGTCAAGTTACTAACAGCCTAAAAAAGACAATCACTAAAACAAAGATGGCAAGTTGTTCTTTGGAGTTATATGGTGAAGTAAAAAGAAGAATTCACACTACTTTCTCACTTGAATATCTCACCTATGTTAATTATTATTCTTATAATTTTTCAGACATCCTTTTGCTCATTTTTACATTCTTCAAATAGATTTCTGTTTTCTTGTCTTGTAGTTTTTGGAGATGCACTTAGCAGCTGCCAACCTTCAATAGGTGTCTATCAGTGTTTAGAAACATCAATTTGCTGAAAGCACTGATTACATAATACCAGAAAGCACTGATTACTCTAGCTGCTTTCTTTTCATCTCTGTTTTCCCATAGTCATAGAACATCTGCTAGTGGAGATTTTCCCTCTTCTCCTTCGCTCACCTGACTGTCTTCTTTATAATTCCATGCTGTCAATGTCACTTGTCCATTCAAGTTGAACATGGTTCTATTGCCCAAAGGTCAAGGTGAATCTATTGTTGACACATTGCTTAGCTCATTTTCAGACGGACAATAACCTGTCAGTCCCTGCGAAAATAGACAGAGACTTGATCCGGCAGGTAAATGCTCTAAAACAGTCGTAGAGGAGAACCTTTCCTCAAGCAGAAAACAATGCAGGTACTTAGATAGGCTGTTATCATCCCACACATGGAATACTATAATTCAGTATTGCTATGACTGTCTGCTTGTGTCATCAAATCACTACAACTTATCCAGAACACCACAGCACCCCCAGTGGCCTGGTGCGGACCCCTGAACTACGGCCTTAGATGTCACAGTACAGTTTGGATCAGCGCCGGCGTGCCGTGCACCCCACAGTTCCCATACTCCATGAACACATCCCGGACTTATGTGGTGTCACATGTCTCCCATAATCATGCACAACAGGTCCCAAACTTCCCATCACTATGTGTTTAAATGTTTCTCCTCTCACTTGTCAGTTAGTGTTGCTTGTCATGTTTCGTGTCAGTGAGTGTTATACTTTGGGTTAGTTTGCCGCTGCACGTTTCCTCCATTTATTGGCGTTTTTGTTTCAGTTTTCTTGTCTACCGTTCATTGTTTGTTAATAAACACATCTGCGTGAACGTACTCTGCCTGTGCCTGGTTCACTCCACTCAAACACCACATCATGACATTTGTTAACACAGAGTGATGATGAGGGCATTGCCCCACTTTTTGTGAATTTTGTTATATGCTTTATGAATCCTATTATCACAGTTATAATAATGTATTACTAAGACTTCACATAGACACAGAAACATCGATGCTACTCAAAACATATTTTGATTGAAGGAATGTTATGCTGACAAACAGTCCAATAACAACACTGATTTGCCTCACAGGCTTTCTTGAATATGCTCTTTACACTGAAGAAAGGAAAATGTACCTCTCTGTTGAAGGCAGATAATGGTCAGCTAGGTTTATGTGTATCATTAAGGCATATTAAAGGGTCTACCTCATCATCACAGACGGCTGTTGCTCAAAGTGTGGCTTTTCAGATAAACCTTTCCTCAAACCAGAAGTAAGCCACTTTCCGTGACTAACATAACATTTGTTTTAATAATCCTTAAAGTCTTATGGAGCTAGGCCACACCTCACCATGGCAACACATACTGAATAGACAGAGGCTAAGAAAAGAAATACAAACAGCCCTGGATGGGGCTGATTACCCAACCAATACAGTCAAACCATGTTAATATAATATAAATATTAAAACATAATATAAAAAAATGTAAAGTCATTAACAAAACATAAACAAACACAACATTTCTACTAGTAAATGTCTGATTAAGTTGTTGTTGGTATACTGTGGTATGAGCGGGATAAACCCCTTTGTTCTGTACATAACCTTGGAAATACAAAAGGAGTATTTAAAGTACAGAATGTCTGTGCTGATCCCTTCCATGTATGATACATTATGTAATATTATGTAGGCCACCATCTCTGACTGCCCACATTGATAAGACTCAGGAAGTTAGGGGAGGTTTAGAAAGAAAGAGATCGGGAGAAAGAAGGAAGAGAGGAGTGAGAGAGACAGAGTTGCACTTCCTAATCTGTAACGTATAACAACATTGGAAAAAGTATTCCCTCAGACCACACTGACCCAATAGGAATCTGAATACAAATCAAACATTTATAAACTCCTGTATGTGTGAAGTGAAATCAGACAAAGTGCAAACACACTAGAAAGATTTGTGACAAGCTGCCTTGAGAAAAGAAATATTACAAACACCAATGCAAACAGAAGCAATATTTATCTCCCGTTGTCATTGTCAGACACTAATCCAAAGTAGTGAGTGAATACATTTTAATCTTATTCACTGTAGACCAAAGTAAGCTACACATTGTTACTACATGTTTACGTTTCTTTTTTTCAACAACTTTGACAATGTAAAGAAATGTCATTTCTGTCACTTGTAGGTTTAGTCATGGTGCTCCTCTCCGGCATTCATTGCAAAGTGAATTAATAAAGGTAGCCACCATTTTCCAGGTGTTGGATGCTCCCTTGTGCTCAAACCATGTTGGTTCTCATTGTATTTTTTCTTGTTTTCAACAGGCCCTTCTGGCTTTGAAGCTATAGGCAACAATTAAATTTTTCAAAGATTTCAGTGACAGAAATATTATATTGTGTAGTGGGTTTATTCATTAATTTGATGTAGCATGCAGTATTCTAGTCAGTGTTAGGGCTAGAGAATCTTTGGCCATGTTTAAGGTACAGATAAAGACTGAGATGTAAATAGTATGTAACATAGTTATGTTCTCCTGTCTTTTTGATCTGGACAAATATACTTAATATACCGGTATATAGCTTAAATTGTTGTCTGCTTATGTAACGTAGGCCAGCGAGTGCTGTGCAATGAGTAAAAATCTCACTCCCTGACACCTTACGAACAATTCTTGCAAGACCGGTACAACATGACCGCTATGACATGACAGATACGACATGACCGATACGGCATGACCGATACCACATGACAGATACGACATGACAGATCCGACATGACAGATACGACATGACCGATTCGACATGACAGATACGACATGACAGATACGACATGACAGATACGACATGACCTATACCACATGACCGATACCACATGACAGATGCGACATGATGGATACAAAATGACCGATACGACATGACAGATACCACATGACCGATACCACATTACCGATATAGGGGTTGATAAGACATGACCAATACAACATGACCATTAAGACATGACCAATACAACATGACAAATATGACATGACTAGCACAACATGACCAATATGACATGACCAATAAGACATGACCAATACGACATGACCAATACGACATGACCAATATAGGGACAATAAAACATGACCAATACAACATGACCGATACAACATGACCGATACAACATGACCAATAAAACATGACCAATTCAAAACGATTACTGCCCACAACCAATACAACATGAACTATACAACATGATGAGTATGACACCACCCAGTACAACACTACATATTCCTGACAACTGAAGGAGGGTTAATTTAATTGGAGAAAATATTTTGGTGTTATGCTAGTAGGAGACATTCTAAAGCTTTTTGAACGGCAGAAGCCTATGTTCACCTCTCATTACACAACACGTTGCTTCCAGTCACAGTCAGTAGGCAGTCTGTTGTTCTTATCTTCAAGTCAGTCACCCCCAGGTCACGTTTTGAGTTCAATAACCCACAACAAAGTGATTGGCCTGACTGGAATAAGAATCATTAGCCCACACGGGCATTGGTAAAAGGTCATCTAATGCATGCCTGTGTGCCCGTATCCACAGCAACGGGTATTAACATATTTAATTAATGCTGGCTGTTCAGTTGCATTCGGGCGCTTTGATGACCATTGAGGCTGAAATCAACTCGCTGGAACATTGGGAAAATGACATGGACAAATGGTATTTAAAGGCGTTGGATCAGGGGGAGACTGGGGAGATCTGTCCCCCCCCAATGTTGGAAGCAGATAAATTGGTACCCCCACAATACTAACAACACTTTGCAAACATTTGAAATGTGTTCCCACCTAATATGTTCCCATTCCTAAAATTTAAACACACACACATGAAATTGCAACGCTGCGGTATGATCTGAGCAGTATGGAAATGCCTTTACCTATTTCAACATGTCCACTACCTATTCTTAAAGTAGGGAATAGAGGCTTTTGGCTGAGAGTAGGTAAAGAAATGATCTGTGTATCCAGTGTTGTGGCACATGTGTGGTAGATCAATGTACTTGAGTCAAGCAGTTTCGGGGAGATCTGAGGGGGCTGTTAAATGAGGTCCTTAGTTAGGAAGGACAAAACCAGTGATTACTATGCATTTTTTGAGTTATTGGTCTTCAAACAATGGAGAAAATATTGAGGCTGCTGCTTCAGACCACTATCTGCGCTCCCATCTTAATTGTCAAAAGCTACACACTGTCACCTTTCATTTTCTTTTTAACTTACCAAACAGAAAAAATATTCCGTCGGATCAACACTGAAAGTGGTGTTCTAGTCTGTTGAGTGAGTGGGCCCACACTTTTAAGTTTTTAACAATGTGCTTATTAATGACAAAGTAACCTTTTTCAGGGTAAAGGAAATGCTCTGTAATTCTGACTAACACTGGTGTTTTAAAGGCCACATCAGGACTCCAAAGACAGATTGCAAAAATCCAGATTTTAATTTGTTAATTTCCTCACTTATTAAACAATCTTCCAAATGAGATTTCTGGAAAACGTGGGAATTATGGCAATGTTTTTGGAATCATTCTTACAAGTCGCATTATGCTTTCTAGTAAATTGATGTGTAATTCCTATTGGAATCCAGAGTTACTGGGAGGCAAGCTGCATTCTGATTGGCTGCCACAGTGGGGAGCATTGTGAATAGACTACTCAAATCTGTCCTGGCACCTTAACAATGGAACTAGCTTCCCCTTGAAGCTATAACAGCAGACTCCCTGCCCATTTTCTGAAAACTTCTGAAACTCTATTGTTATAAAGATTATCTACAATAAAGATGGTCTGAACTTTTTGGCAAAACTCAAAAAGGTCAAATTTGGGTGTTTATATTTGCCTTGTATCATACAGGTGTAGGCATATAATCTATATCAATTGCCTTAATGGATTCTGCACATTTTCCTGAGACACTCCTAGAAAATACGGTCAAAGCCAGGGATCACCAACTATCGACAACGATTAAGTGACTTGCTCCAGGGCAGATTACCAATACTTTCCCATATCAACAGTTAGTCTGTCCAAAATTGTCAGTTCATCAACGTTTAACTACCATTGCAACTGCATTTATTACTGACAACACTTTTTTCCTACTACTGAATGTTAACTCCTGAATCAACATTACAAATGTAACACTGAAAAATCAACACAGCAGGTAACACTGGCCAATTTGTGGTGCACTTTTGTGTACATACCTGACAAGTTAAACCTCTTTGGGCTGTTTGCTCCCAGTTACTATGGATACAGCGGTGATGATAACGCCTGCTGTCGTTAGGGAATTGATCCAAGTATACGTTCTAGTTGAGCAACCAAGTCAGGAAGGAACTCATTACTTTAAAAAGCAACACAACCACACGAGTGTGAGCTGTGGCTCTGTGGGCATGGTTCATCACGATGCCTCTTTATCTGAATGCAAATCAGCAGCAGCACACACGCTAAATGACACCGTGGCCAATTAAGAAATCCCTTTAATCAAAAGGACACAGGAAGTGAAAGAGCCAGTCAAGCCCATGCCACCAAAAATAATAAAATCAGCCCTATGTACACTGCATCCCTACCTAGCTCCATATCGGATTTTCTGTTCTTGTAGGAAGTGATCCAGATAACATTCTGCACAGTGTACGTCGCATTTGGGTCCATCTACAAGGTGAATGTGCTGTTCAAACAGGGCTGCTTTCATGAAACAGAAGAAAAGGGACGACATTTGGAAGCCAACACTTACTAAGGTTGCACAACCTAAAGATAGAGGCTACACAGGTGACTGAAGATGGAGCTACACCAGCTGTTAGTGACTGCCACCACTCAGCACCATAACTTATTAAACCTGACAGTTGATGGGGGCTCCAGTATATTGTCACCAGCCTCCCTTACAACAACAAAATATTCTTTGCATGATCCTAGAGTATACCTCCTCTACAGTAAACCAAATATATCTCTAACCCTATACAGAACCCAATGCAGTATGCAAAAGAATAATCTTATTCTCCTTTAGGGGAATGTATTCTACTGTACCCCTCTAAAACACCCATGAAAAAGTCTACCCTGCCATTTGCACAAGCGTGTACATGTGCCAAAATACTCTGGAGGGGTAAGAACAACTGTTAAACCTTGATATTGTCACCTCTGAGTCAGGTGATATACTGATGACAGAATCAGCTGCAACCCAAAATTATATTCTGCCGGCATGAATATCACAGGACTGTGTCCCGGATACAGACTGAATCTACTGTGTTTTTAAAAGCACTTCAAGCTACATTAATAAACGACGCTTTCAACTTCTTAAACTAAATCAAAGGTATGTAGAAGTGAGGCCGCCCAGGCAGTGTATCAGCACAGTGATCTACGTCAGTGTCTTGCAGTACTGTTGCATCATTACAGTCATGAGCTGGAACACCGGTCCGGGCATACTGGCCAGGGGTTCTGACACTGGGTTATGCAAATGGGCTCAGTATCGCCTGTGACAGACGGTATGATATCTGACAGCGCTGCCTTGTCCTGCTGTAGCGCCTCCTTGCTGTGGGGTGGACACCTGCAAGCTCGACCGTGATTGTTGGCAGGGCAATCCGCTCTCCTACCACCCATATGTTACGCTGAATACGTCCTGGTTGTGCTAGCAGTTGTGGCTGTGCCATTCAGAGATACATCAGAGGATCAATGTCCCAGTCTTCGACTCCCCCAAACTGCTGAGAATTTGTCGCAATGAGGCAAGGCCATTATTGCTTTAACTTGTGTCGTTAGCCAGACAAAGCACTCTCCCCCGAGCAAACCGGTCGAGATAAAAATCTAAGAAGCCCTCCATTAAATGTTTAAACACAACATGGCTCTTCTTTAAAAGTTTTAACATATTCTGACTAATTCTGTGTCTGAAAAAATCAGGCCAAAAGCTTTTGCATTTCTATAAGTAAAACATTACACATGAGGGGGCGTGGCATATGGCCAATATACCACAACCAAGAGCTGTTCTTAGGAACAATGCATTGCGGTATATTAGCAATATATTACAAACCTCCAAGATGCTTTATTGCTATAATAAACCTGTGCAACCTGGTCTCTTATAAACCGGGTGCTTAGAATCGTGAATGCTGATAACCATAGTATAGGACAGGGGTCTCCAAACGATTCCACGGAGGGCCGTGTGTCTGCAGGTTTTCTCTCTCTCCTTGTACTTGATTGACTAATTAGGCTACTGATTGGTTAATATCTACCTTCACCTGGTTGTGTAGGTGTGACCTGGGAACCAATTTATAGGAAAAACCAAAAACCTGCAGACACACAGCCCTCCGTGGAATAGTTTGGAGACCCCTGGTATAGGAGATCGTGTACCATGGCTATGACATCACACTACTTCTTACTGCTCTAACTCAAACCCGGTTTTTAAATGCAATGAGGCAACTTGGGGATTTGTGATATATTGCCCATATACCTTGGCGTAGCACTGCATCCAGGCAAACTTCAATTGTACCTAAGAGCTTTGGTATATTGACCATATAGCACACCCCTCATACCTTTTTGCTTACCTATACCATAGCCATAAGCCAATCAACACTTGGGATTCAAACCACTTGGTTTATAATTGAGATTGTAAACAGGATGATTTAAATACTGAATGCGTATAGGATGAATGCCACGGTCAGTGACACTGTATACCAAGGATAAGACTACTGATAACTGTTCACTGTTCTAATCATGTTGGAAACCGGTTTGTAATACTTATAAGGCATCTGAGGGGTTTGTGGTATCTTGTCAATACACTGCTGTTAAGTGCTGTTCCAACAATGCATCACGCCTAGAACAGCTCCCTAGCCGTGATAGACAACACAAGCTCCACTCAACTAACTGGGCAAAAAAAGGGATCAAGGAAATAAAAATTGAACAAAGCCAGTGTGAAGTGATATAAATACGGCAGTGAATTTTACATATTGTACATCATATAGTCAATGCATGCAACGTGTCTAGAACAGTGACAATGTTGTGATCTGGTCATTCTTACATTAGGTTGTACTTGTCCCTTTACAGTAACAGCAAACTAACTCGGCTACAACATGTTTACAGTACTACTAAATAAATAATAGCATGATTACGCAGGTAAGAGCAGCATGTTGTGAAGTTTCAACCATTATTCTCTGGCATTTTGTATTTAAAGTAACTTTGGATAATAGGCATTACATTTTTTTCAAAATGATTAAACATGTAGACATTTGCCATCAGTCTACACAAGTATTTTCTCACATAAGTATTAAGTCCTTTGCTATGACACTTAAAACAAGGGACTTGAAGCTAATCAACTGGCCAATTACCATCCCTATGGTGAAGTATGGTGGAGGGAGCTTCATGCAACTGGGATTTGTCTCAGTGGCAGGAACTGGGAGACTGTCAGGATTGAGGGATGAAAGAAGATCCTTGAAGATCCAGAGCACATCAACAAAGATCAGTATCAAAATAAGTGGACCCCATAACCTCTAACAATATGTATGGCAATAACTTTGAGTAAAAAAAGGCTGAGTACAAATGTGCCATGTTCCAATGCAGTTTATACATTCTGTTAACTAAATTGGTGTAATTAACATTAAGAAGTATCTAAATAACAATATATATTGTTATTGAGGTAATTGGGTCTACTTATCGTGATACAGATTTTTTTAAATATTACCCAGCCCTATTCCCAAGAATGTTCAAAGCTGTGATTGCTGCCTAAGGACTTTCTACTAAGTAAGGAATAAAGGTTCCGAATTCAGATGAGCATCAGATATTTTTCAATGAATTGGCAGAAATGTCTAAATGCTCGCTCTGTTTTTATGGGGTATATAATGGTAATTGATGGCAAAATATGGGAATTAAGTCAAAAACACAACAAAATGTGGAGAAAGGTAGTGAACTGAACTTTTTGACCTTAATGATGGAGTTACAACAAAATGCAATAAAAATGTATTAGGCTACAACCAACTGAACCGAGAACAATAAAAAAATATATAGAGGGGTATCCAAAAGGACCTTTTAGAACAATCTGTCAACAAAACTACACTGCTGTATATGAAAATGTTTATAATGGCACGTTATTATATATACCAGTTATTATAGCTAATACAGAATACAAAATTAAAGCTGAATTATAAGCAATACAAATATATAACAATTCGAAATATGTATCAGAGGTTAGCTTGATATCTCTTGTTAAAATGCGTTTAACCATGAATATGATTAACGGAATGGTTTTGGGAAAATAGAGTGAATAATGTTTTTACATAGCTACTCTTCTCCTGGCCGCCATATCAGGCCCGTTGCCACAGATAATGTAAAATGGTTATGTAATAAATTGGTCAGCTCTCTAGATTCAACGTTTTTTTTCCCTTGACTGACTCTGACCATCTTGCTGTTTGAAGACAGCAAACGCATCATGACTGCCTATGCGAGTCACATTAGTTTTCTTCCAGTATAAAAGTCTACTGGATCTTTAATCGTAGGCTATTTGTAGTAGAAACGTTAACCTGAAGTATGAACCCTGATAATGCAGACTTGACATGAACAGATTAATAGCTGTGTTCCAGCCTGCATAGGCCTTCAAGCCAACAACAGGTGTAAACAACCGTATACATTTTGGCTAAAACAAAATGTCAACGATCATTTTTCCCATATGCGTTCTTTCTCTAGACAGGAGCTGCAACCGTAAGCTATTCATTCCTTTTCCTGACATGCCTATAAATAATACAATATTGACTTAGAACTGAAATAACTACATGTGTCTCCTTGCAGCCGAGTGTAGGAATTATAGTCCTTACATTGACAAATACGGAAAATGTACATCACTCACCGAATTTCCTTTCAGCGAAGGCTACAAAATTGGTTTGGGAAGCAAGTAGGACGAAGATAATGTACATCGAATCCATGTTGTTCATTCTTGATAGAGGACACACATGCGGTAGTTAACCATCCATTTTTTATGGTTTCTGTTGTCTTTTTCAGCAAAAAAATAGAGTGGCCGAAACAGGGAGAATTAAAACGAGAGACTGAAATTGGGAGGTAGGGGTTGGATGCAGGGCGTTTCAGACAACCGCTCCTTTGGTTTCGGGTCCTGCAGTCAGCCTGACTACGGCAATCAGCACTAGGAACAGCTACCACTTTGGCCCCTCCTAGCTGACGTCAAGGAGAACCACACATTTCTACAGCGTAGCTAGCATATTCTTTAACAGCGGTCGCACTCCACATGCTGCTGAACTATATGGCTTTCTTAACTGTTCATAACCAGTGATGAGAGAAATGAACATAAGGGGCTAATGTAGTGACCACACCTCCCGAGCGACCACATCAACCTAGTGACCACACCCCTCACAGACCTACTAAATAAATTATGTCTAATAGTTATAACAACAATACAGGGCCTACAGCAAGTCTTTACACCTTTAACTACCCCCCTTTAAATTTCCCATATATTCCATACTTGAAGATTGTTTTATACATTTTAATAAATGACAGAAAAAATATACATAATACATGATTTCATATTTTTTTGCCATCTGCACACAATACACTATTAGGAAAAAGTAAAAAACATAATTTTTATTAAAATAAAAAATGAAAATATTTTATGTACATAAAGTATGTATAGAATGTCCCCACCACCTTTCAAAATGTTCACCATTTGTTGCCTTACTGCCCAAAATAAAAACACATGAAATCAGATTTTGCTTGAATTACAGATATGAGTCTCTTTGAATAAGTCTCGACTAACTTTTCACACACACTGTATTATTTGCCCATTCTTCCTGGCAGATTTATTCAAGCTCGGTCAAAGTGCATGGTGAACGGTTATGGACTGTACTCTTCAAGTCATTCCACAGATTCTCCATGGGATTTAGGTTGGGGCTCTGACTAGGCCACTCAAGAACATTCACTTTCTTGTCCTTCAGCCACTGTATGGTTGCTTTGGTGGTGTGTTTTGGGTCATTGACATGTTGAAATGTGAACCATCTTCTTATTTTCAACTGCCTGGAAGAGGGCTGCGGGTCCTCAAGAATCTGTCGGTATTTAACACTGTCCATTTTCCCGTCTATCCTGAAGTTCTCCAGTCTCTGCAGAATAGAAACACTCCCATAACAGTATGCTGCCACCACTTTGCTTTACTGTAGGCATGGTGATCTTGGGTGGAAAGATGTAATGGGTTTTTGCCAGACAGATTGTTTTGCATTCAGACCAGAAAGTTCAAACACCTTTTCCACTTGGCATCGGAATCTGTAATGTGCTTTTTATCAAAGCTCAAATGAGACTTAATATTGCCTCTTTTGGGGAGTGTCTTTTCTTCTTATCACCCTCCCATAGAGACCAGATTTGTGGGGTGATATTGTGATCACAAGCACACATTGACCAGTCTATGCCATAAAGGCTTGCAGCACCTTTAAAACTTCAATTGGCTTCTTGGTAACCTCTTTGATCAGTCTCATCCTAGCCTGGTCATCCAGTCTGGAGGGACGATTTGATCTATGCAAGGGCTGAGTGGTGCCTTATGCCTTCCACATCATAATATTGGTCTTAACCTCAAGGGATAGAAATAGGCTTTGAAATAGTTTTATATCCATGAATCTCTGCCTCAATCAGTGTGCTTCCTTTCCCCATCCTGACATGTCTTCCAGTCACAGCCCCTGAGAAGTGTCGACTCAGCACCAGGCTTCCATCACCACGCTTTGCTGTTGTGAGGGTATTAGCCAGGTGACGAGTGGTACCTTGATTTTGCCAGATGTAGATCAGCTGGTATTCAGGCCTAAAAGGCAAATCATCTCTTTTCTTGTGCTCTAAACCCTTCAGACAGCATGCCATAATAAATAAATGTAATAAAAAAAATTGGATTTGTCATTATGGCGCATTGAATCTGGCCCAGTTCTCTTTCTACAAAACGTTCCCATGCTCCTATCCAATAAATCATTTGAATGCCTAAAAACCATTTAAAACCTGTACTAAACAAATTTAAATGTTTTTAAAATGTCTAAAAGATTAAATGCTAGGCTCTTTCTGTCATAATTCATAAAGTATAAACCATGAGCATATGTACAGCCTCTGAAGGAAATCCCAATTGACAGCATCTATTTCAGGAGATTCCTACATGACTCAGCCTGGTTCAATTCGTCTCTTCTGGATACCCCAGGGTATGACACTGCATCACCATTCTGTCGCAGCTCTCTCTCTTACACAATTTTACAGCTGTTAATGCAGCATCCTGCATTGGAGCAGATTTCTTTATTGAAATACTTCCATAGTGTAGAAGAACTACCATGCAGACTTTAAAGAGATTAAGGAGGACTTCAGGTTGGCTAGTTATTGAAAATGTGTTGTTCCAAACATTTCTTGCTCTTTAACCAAAAATCTGAAAAATGAAAGTATGCCATGGTAAACAATCTTTCATAATCTTATAAAAGTAGAGTCAGTCATATCACCGACACACTCTTGACTAACAACCATACCTCAAATGTAGTATTAGAAGTGCCCACATCAAGGCCCCTAAATCAATTGGATAAAAGTAATGTAAAGAAAAACATGTCATTTGAATGAAAACCGTGAGAAACCGAGTAGAACAAAAAAAAATACCCAGAATGAAAATCAGGTACTACTATTAACAGTTAGAACATACAATTCTCAGCTGTCAGGGTCCATAGGACTGACCATGTGTTTACTCTTTTCACAGAACGTACATCAAGTTGGAAAATGTGTAACAGGACAGCAATGTTAGCTTTTTGTGTTACCACACTTTCAACAGCAATCATATTTTTTTCTCATAGATATTTTATCTTATTCAGTATACAACAGCATACAAGTACTGTATTTCTCATGTTTACTATGTGGGTATAGGCTGTAAGTGCAGAACCGTGGTTCCAGGGTGCATATACACATGTAGGCCCTTATTGGAGACCAAGGATCAATGCCCATCTCCTCCCGAAAACCTCCGTTTTACTGTCTCCTCATGATTCCTACTGTCAATAAAAGCCTTGAATAAACAATAAAAATAAGGCGCGGCCCATCTTATTTAAAATTAGATGGATTTAAAAGGAAACCCTGATACATTCTGAACTTTGACAAGAGTTTCTGAAGGGGCTGTCATAGGGTCTAAAGCCTTTGATTGTTTGTCATAGGGTCATATCCCTATGGGAACCATTAATGGGATTGAGGGAAGAAAGAGTGATAACAGAAACTTGAGATTTCAGCACTGCAATTACAAGTTTCAGTTGGGAAGTAAACAGACCATGAATTAAAATCTAGACATTGTTGGGCCAAGTAAGCATGTCCAAGCCCCCCCACCGGCTCATGAACTTAACAGTGGAAAAAAGTTAAGGAAAAAGTAATTAATAAGATAATACTTTGCATACAGCAAAAGCTCTTTATTATTGAAAAGACTCAGGGATACATTCTCAAACATTGAGGATGCAGAAGCTTCTTCATACTTTTAAATATCGCACTATTTGTGAATTTAAGGCACAAGATAAATAAAGTCAAATGAAAAGACAGACAGGATTTAGGGAGGATGGAGAAACTAGAAACTCCAGAGACAGTTTACATTTGATGGCCTACATAGGCACGCGTACGAACAGTTAAACGAAGGACTGAGACAGAGATAGAGGTTTGAGATCACATACGTTTAGATACATTAATCTACAAGCCGATATGGTAGTTTTTTGTGGTACAATCCAAAACTTTCCATTATAAGACGCAATATTGTAGTAACCGGCGGATCAATAATGTAACCAGTGACTGTCTATTGATGTTGCAGATATGGAGGTGACAATTATGGGTGACACAATTTTCAATATGGGTGATTTATTTTACATAAAACATGCTTCTTTTTCTTTTTTGGAGTGATTACTGTAAAAGGAAGCGCTGAACAGCATGCTGAAATGTGTTTGCAGTAAAAAACCCACACATAATTAAGACTTGACATTGTTTATGGTTTCCTGGTTGTCAATCTGTTCAGAGTTGGGAAATCTATTACAAGGAATGCTGGAATATCCATGTGATACCAAAAGCAAGTTACATTGTCGTTACTGTTAATGTGATTCCTTAAAGTACTTAAAACAAATGCAGTGAGTAATAGTGTGCAAACATGCGTACATATTTGGCTTAGTTAAAACTCCACATAGACAGTCATATGAAATACCAGTCTCTTTGGTTGCTAATTAATGTTCTTGCCAGGTTCACTCAGGGAGATGGTCAAGCAGGTTTTGAAATAGTAACTTCTGAGACTGTCGTTTTTATGTATTTCTTTGAATAATAAAATAAAGTTGTCTTGTTCACCCAGTGACGTTCACCCAGCGAAACCCCCCCCAACTAACACTACGTGTCTTCTCTTTCCCCCTTGGTGCCATGGTACATATCTGCACATTAATATGTTGTACATGCCACACATAAAAACAGCACAGCTAAATCGGTTGTAATCTGTTGTATCTGGGGTAGCAAGACAACAAATATTCTGTTACGGTCCTCATTCATGTCCTTTCTAAAATATGGAATTATTTTTCATTCACAACATGTATTTGCTTGTATCTATTGCACTGGATCATTTCTAATTGACGAGAGCAAACATTGCAAATGATGTGTATAAATGAATATCAAAAGCTTTTTTACAATTGAAAGTTGCATGTAAATAAAATATAAAAGCAACAGCATTTGTCATTAAAAAAGGGAAAAACCAATGAAGATTTATCCATTGGAATAAAAGTAACTGTGTAAAAAAGGCGGTTATGCTTTAGCTAAACAGTTTGGGTCAAGAGTCTCAGAGAAGTGACACCTGATCCATATAATTTGAAGGTCTTATCATAGTCCAAAATGTATGTGCGCACAAGCTGGTGTTCCATTGTGGGCCTTTACACATTTCTCAAATTCTCAGGGCAGATTAAGCTGTCAACATCTTCTTCCAATGTCATGTAGGTATTAAATATGGGGTGGTGAACATTTAGAATTTGCGTCCCCTTGACCCGAGCCGCATTGCCACGTCACAATGGGGGGGGGAGGTTGTCAGACTGCCGTGTCTCTGGACTATGATTTGAGCTTTACACATTGGGATATAAAAGGCCAAACTGATCCGAAAATCAACAGTGGTCTGAGCGGCTAGATGTATAAGGGGGCGCAGGTGCCGGGTATATGCGGATGACGGTTTCGTCAGGTCCCTCTCTCATGGTGTACTTTCAGACTGCTGGGGAGGTTTCTTCAAGCCATCGTCGCTCAACTCATACCTAGCCGCAAAGACAGTGACAGAGCCCATTGTAAAATCAGCAGTAACAATGTCATGCTTGATTCATTCAACTTTCAGATGTCATGAGGAGAAATGGTATGGCATTATGTCAATGAAACTTGCGCTCGCATATCAACGGAAAAACCACTGACCATTGCGTCCATCCCTTGATGATATCGTCGTAAGTCAGGTCCACCAACACCTGAGGACGACAGGAATATAATATAATAGTCATCTGAAGGGGAAGAGGGGCGTGGGTTTGGAGGAAGGGCTATTGGAGAAGGGTGGGATTCTCACCTTTCCCAGAAGGCCTTTGTGTTTTGAGAAGACATTCCCCCCGTTCTTTACCGCTACGTCTAGAGTCCTCCTGTGAAGCTCCACGATCGACACACTGAACTCAAATCTGACAGCGTGCGCACACACACACACACACACACACACACACACACACACACACACACACACACACACACACACACACACACACAATAAAGAACATTAGCATTGAATCATACCACGTACAAGTACAAACATGAGGGGGAGAACCATGAAAAGCCACTGTAGAACTGAGGTAGAAGTGATGAACAAAAAATGCTTTGACATTTGACAGAACATGGTCTAAACAGGACCGCTGAAACGTACGTCTGGTCATAAATTGGGTTCAGTGTCTTCTTCAGGGTGTGGGTTTTCCTCCTCCCGGACCGTCGCTTGTCCGGTAGAAGGTACAGCCGGACGTAGGGGTCCGACAAGTGATCTGTAAACGCGATCAGGTTTCTGAAGCAAGAGTGGAAGAGACAGAGGTAGGTAGGAAGGAGACAGTTGTAACTGGTGGGGGAAGTGGTCAGCAGCCTACATGAGCCAAAAACCTGGGCAGGGGGGACGTCCGTAATGGCACCCTCTGCCCTGTACAGTGCACTACTATTGACTAGGGCCGTAGTGAACTACCTAGGGAAAAGGGTGCAATTTGGGACAAAGGCCAATACTCCTGTCATGTCTCTTATCTGACTGTTTTGATTCTATTGCATGATTTCTATTTTCACTGTAAAGCACATTGAATTGCTTCTATGTATGAATTGTGCTATATAAATAAACTTGCTTGCTTACCGGCAGCTGTGCACCACCACGATGAGCTTGTTCCTTTGAGAGCTGTGTCTTATGGTCAACTGGATCTCACCAAGAGGGAAATGACTGGTTGAGCCACTGTGGAGCCATGCACACAGACACACATTGGTTTTTACTATCAAGAAAAGAAATAAACATTTGTAGTGTTCCAGAAATAATTCCCTAATTTCTAACCTCAATAACTTCATGTCAAAACGTAACCTAACCCTACACGAACTCCTAAACACAATCATTAATGCCTAAACTTTACTCTAAACATAACAATACCATAAACTTAACAGCAAGTCAGATATAGCTGGTCAAAAGTGAGGACAGGCCAAATGTCCTGAATTTGCATGATTGTCCTGGTTTTACTACCATAGCATATATGTGCGTGTGTGTGTGCATACTTCTGCAGCTCTCTCAGTTTCTGCTGGAGCTCCTGTGTGGCGCAGGGGTTGGAGATGTCAGAGGCGATGCTGTGGCTCGAGCCCCGGTGGGCCAGGTGTTTCTGAGAGCCAGAGATGGCCAGGTTGGAGGTGCTCCTGCCGGCCTCGGCCAGCCCCACGCCCCCTGGGCCCCCAGACAGGACCTCGTCCCCCCCTCCTCTCCTCTGGAGGTCCTGGGTGGAGGCAGCCATGGAGCGGGGAGGGTCAGACACAGGGACAGGGTTGGGTTTCGGGGGTTCGGAGGCTGATGGTTTCTTCGGGGGGGCAGGGTTACTAGGACTGGCGTTAGTATTGACCGGCAACGCAGACACCTGGTTGGACACTGCCAAATTCTCCGTACACAAAACCTGCAGGACATGGAAGTGAGGCTTAAAAATGAGCAGAAGACATTTTATAAATGTTACTGAGTGAACTCAGTTGGTCCAGTGGTCTAAGATGCAGTCTGGTACACATGTACTGCTATTGCATTGGATTGAATCCAGCCCACTGCTCTTCCAGCTAAAACCCCCATCAAACTGCACATCCCTGTCATATAAAACATACAAATCCTTGAAAGAAATATAAAATTATAATAATGTACTCATACATTAAATATGATGTAGTGTTTTCATCTTAAGAGAAATGTTCATCAATTTCAGTTGTTTTAATCTTAAAGGAGCAATTGTGCTGCATATTCTTTGGCCTATAAATAAAAGTATATTCCCCTATTAATTATCAATGAATACAACTCAGAACTTTGCTTACTTTCACTGTTGTACCCAAACATAACCTGAAATATCATCTTATTCTACGCCGTTGGTTGTATGTTAAACAAACACTATACAGACTCCGTGCATTGAGAACTCTGTATGAACTTTAGAGTGGTTCTATATTTTCAGCCACATCTCTTAGCTATTAATAGAAACAGCAGCAGGGAAAACACTTTGTTATGACTTATTTATACAAAAAGTGAAATAATTGCAGTACAGAAATACACTGTATGTATTGGAAATGTTGTCATCTTGCTAACACAAGGAGTTTGTGATTCCATGTTGTTTGAAGGAGATTCCAGTAAGAATAGATTTTTTTTTGCCAAAACACAACCTTTTTAACAGCTGAGTTACTGGTTCTCATGTTTTAATCCTGGTTATGTGACTTGGAACTGGACAAAACCAGTACGCCTCACTGTCAAAACCTTGTGGTATGTGGGACACATGCAACCTCGAGTGTTTCCCAACACAATCTTTTCTCCACGTGCGTGAAGCCAAAGACCAGCACTTTTATGGAATATTAAACATGTCAATACACTGTGCACTTGTCACAAAATGCGGGGTTGTATATTGAGGCCTGCTGTCGCGAGCCGCTGCTTATATCTGTAATGACGTTTTACTGACTTGTACATTTAGATACCTGCTTGCAAGTTTATCTATGCCAGTAGTACAAAGTAGTAGTTTATCTATTCGTAGTACAAATGCATGTATAATAAATCAATAAATCAAATATGCTTGACGTTCGAGTTGAATTGCGAGTTTGTAAGATGTGTTCACACGTACAAGCTTGTCAAATACTGCTTGCAAGCACAAAGTAAATAGACAAACATGCGCAGATAAAGTTGCAAGCACGTACCTAAATGTACAAGCTAGTAAAACGTAATTACAGATCTGAGCAGCAGACTTGCCACCAGAGCCCTCAATATACAACAACACATTTTGTGACAAGCGCACAGTGTATTGACATGTTTAATATTCCATGCACATTCTGGTTAGGCATACAGTGTGACGAGAAGCAGGTGACATTTCGCACTCAGACAGTGTTTAAGAGCCCTGTTCGGAATCACACAAGGCCTTACCCTCAGCGCCATTTTCATCTTGACAGTGCAGGTGGGCGCGGAGTTCTTGAGGGGGAAGCGCTGGTGCAGCGTCATTTCCTCCGCCTCCAGGAGACTCTCCAACGGCACGCTCAGAGTCCCCAGGGAACACTCGTGTTTCGCATCCTTTACCTGGATGGGGGAAGAACAAATCACACACCGCATGTGACTTTCCCGTTCAAAATGACAGCGGAAGTCAAAGCCAAACTGTGTCGATGGCTGACGTTTATGGTGTGTCATTAAGAAAAGCATGATCACCTCAATCTCCAGCTCTTGGTTTTTGGGATTGTGGATGAGGAAGGTGAAAGCCTCTTCCCACACAGGTTCATTGGTTTTATACCTGATCTGATTAAAGGAGAATCATGTCAGCGGTACAAATGACTCCCAAATGTACCATTCACATTGGCACTGAAGGATGTCATAACATTATATAGTTAAATATACACACACATACATACATACAATTATATACACACGCACACACGCACACACACGCGCACGCATACGCACACACAC